>JABCKJ010000591.1:0-11542 GCA_018850815.1 Asterophora lycoperdoides
TGTTCAACAGTGGACGTACCTTCTTTCAGCCATTCTTTTACCATTCAACGTTCCGTGGTGGCTAAAATTGTTGAAATAATCCTGTGGCCTACTCTCCTGCAGTCTCATTCCACGAGCAGCCGTAAAAACCTGAGCTCTGAGGATGGCTTTATCTTCTCCAAATCAAAGGTGATCGGCCCTGTCCTCCTCTTCGTCAACACGCCGCCCTCCTCCGGCACGGGCAAATGCATATCGTACCCGGAAGCAACCTCGATAGGGGTGAGCATTTTCAGGACACGTAGCACGAGGAAAGGTGGGCGGGAGGCAGGCCTGACATGTTTTGGAAGAGGCGAAATGTCAAGGTGGACAAGAATACGTCCTGTACATGGGTGAGTTAGAAAGAACACTTGCAGGTCTGAGCGCGCAAATGCACACCTGGGTATGGACAATAGCCTGCGCGAGTCTGAGGGTTGCAAAATAAGTAGCTGTTGAAGGAGGAGGCGCCCGTGTGCGCGCGCGACGGTGAGGATGCTGATGGGTGTAGTGATGCTCTTGAGATTCTTCTCAAATGGCTGGGTGAGCGTGTATATTGTTTGCGTGTTGAAACCCTGGTAGGTGTAGCCCTCCAAATTAAAGTCCAATGCAAGCTCGAGGAAATCCATGAACGCGCGAGGCCGTCGGAAGTGACCTGAGCCTTGAAAGGGGCATAGTTCTTATTTTTTACAATCCGAGCGAGATTATTGACCAGGGCGTGAAATCGCAAAGGAGATCGGCGCCTGTAGGAAACAGGCTGGGATTCGGCTCGGGGGCAAGGCGTAAACCGATTTCCGCCGCAATGGGCGCAAGCGACGGAGGGCGACGCAAGTGGAGGAAACCCCTGGCATTGGCAGGAAATGACCCGTTTTCCAGTTCGACACGGTGGTAGCCACCTGCGGTACCCGCATGTCCTGGCTAATTAGCCAGGGAGAATAGGTCAGTCATGGCTAGAGAGGCAGACAGTGATATAATAATACTCCTCTCAAAATCAAAAAAGACACGTGATACTATAGGTAGCGTCGGTTGACATTGTCAATCAACGTTCATGCAACGTTCATGCCTCAGCCTGTACTTTCACTTCCTCCACGGTCCACCTACCTTGCCTCCGACACCAGCCATGACGACCACATTCATAGACTCTAACAATACGCGGACGCAGAGTGTCGACATCTACAAAGATCATCCTTTCCTCCAAGTGCCTACATTTCGACCTCATACTGTGTTGCCATCCTTACACTGAGCTCTTCAGAACAAACGCGTCAAGCTCAACAGTAGCAACCCATTCGCGCCGACATATGTGACCTCTCAACTGACCCAAACGTCTGATCCAATCGGGATGTACAACAGTCGAGTCAGAGGTCGCCAGATGCTGCTCGAAAACCCGGCCCGCGAGAGCAGGAGTAAGAAAGAAGCGCACGAGAAACGATCAAGACAGAAGACGGTCAAAGATAAGAAGAGAATGATGGGCAAGCGTGAGGCGAAGAAGAAGGGAGTATGGAAATTTGACGAAACGCAAGCCAAGTGAGTGCAGTTTATGCTAATCGTGCATGCTCAAATGGTTGATGTGTCTGATGAGATTTGACCTCTTCCTTCCTCTACACTATCTGTGGATGGGTTACATGTCTGAGCTTCTCGGACTACTTCAACCACCAGCTTCTGGACCCCCTTCTTCGCAAGCAATGCCTTCATCTTCAAGTATGCACCCTAAGCTCCTCAAGGCGGATTTTCACGGCTCTATAATGACTGGTGTGTGCATTTCATCTCGTCCCATATCTCTATATCAATTCTTCCAGTCCGCCAGAGTAAAAATCCATGCACCGTTGGCCTTTCAGGTATCGTCATACACGAAACTGAGAACGCCTTCAAAGTCGTCACCTTGAAGGATAAAGTGAAACGTGCGTCATATCCATACCCGCTCAAACCGATGACCCAACATCTACGATGATGTAGTCGTCCCGAAAGAGAACTCTATATTCGCGTTCGCCGTGCCTCTGTACTCCACCCTTCCGCCTTCATTCCAGCAAAACCAGCCCTTTCCGGTACCAGACCCAGGAGCGCCGAAGACGACGGCTTTGCAGGGGCCGCATGTCGAGTTTGAGCTGCACGGGAATCATTTTCGGTTTCGCTCTGCCGATCGCGCTGGGCGCAAGTTCAAGCATAAGGAAACTATCGAACTTTGAGGGGTCTTGGAGGGTTCCCGGTTTCTTATCTATTCATTAAGAATATTTGACTTTGGTACGTCGCCCATATAGTATTGGTTTCGTCCGCAGTTGGTTGCTCGACGCTCAGCGTGCATCCAGCTAATCACGAATGAACGCAGACAGACCTTATAACAGATGATAGTCGATCTATTTGTAAGGTCTGCATCGCTTGATGTCCAGCGATAACAAACAGCTCCTGTGCTGCGCATAATTTGCTTCTAAGTATCTATAGATCGGGAAAAAACCAAGACATCCAACCAACCCCTTTCCCCGTCCCGGGAAAAACTCAAAGATGAAAATCCTCTCTGGCCTACGCCTCAACCCTCCCAAAACTCCTCCCAACGTCCCATTTCTCTCACCAGCACCCCCTCGCCCCTAATCGCGCCCTGCCCCTGCACAAGCCTCAGCTCGCGCCCGCGCATCCTCCTCGTCTTGCGCAGCGGCTCCCTCGCGTCCGCCTCGTCGTCCGTCGGCGCGCGCTCGCCCGCAGGGAGCGTGATCGCGTGCGCGTGCGTGAGCGAGAGGATGTGGTGCGTCGTGGCGAGTGCGTGGGCTGCTGCGTGGGCCAGGAGGGTTTGAGTTTGGGACGCAGGTGGGGATGGGGCAGCGGACGTGGAGGTCGTAGCAGCACTCGGCCGGAAATGCGCTAAGAGCAGCGCGGAGAACAAGTCTCCGACGCCGGAGAAGTACCCAGGGATGAGCGGGACGCACTGTGCGTACACTTGGGCCGGTACGCTGGGCGATCCGGGGGAGGACGTGAGGCATAATAGGTGCTCTTCGTCTGGCGGGGGTCGAATGGACGCTGGGAGCGCGGCGCGGAGCCACGGCGTGAGCGGGATGGAGGTGATGACGACGTTGGGGACGTGATATGTGTCGTGCAGGATCGCGAGGGCTTTGCGAAGCGAAGGGAGGTCTGCGAGCTTGACCTGCGTCAGGGTCCTACATAGATTAGATTAGATGGTGGCTTTCCAATATTGACAAGGATGGTACGCACTCAACTTCGAACCAGTTGGGCGCGATAATAGTGGCAAGAGGGAGCATCTCGCGGTATACGGGTATCACGTCGGCTGCGACATAGAGCCTGCCGGCGTCGCCCATGACGGCTACGCAACAAATCAGCCTTCATCCATCCATCCACGAAACATAACCTGAGCACACACGGTCCAAGAGGTATATAAGCTCCGGCCTTTCCTTCTTAAGCTTGCGTGCGAGTCCCGCTACAGCCGACAGGCCCTCCGCGCCAGGGATGTAACCTAGATAGGGATGTACGATTGATTGATAAGGAGGTAATAGATCTGGCACAAGGGAGCGCACTGCGTACCTGTGAGAAGCCGTGTAGGTGCTATGAGCTCGTTGTATTCCATGCTCTCAAAGACGGCGTTCAGTTCCGCCGCCGAGGCCTTCGTTCCACCGGACCGGCCATAACCTATGAGGCATTGCACAAGAGGTTTATTTGAACTTGACGCACGAAGTTCAGGAAAACTCACCAGCATGGTTGGAAAAGTGGACTGTATTGACTACCTTGTAAGGGCGTGAATTCTGGTGCTGGGAAAAACGAAGTGAGGAGGCTCGCTCACATCGACATCATAACCAAGGCATTGGAGAGGGAAAACGGCAGCCTTTCCGCCGACATATCCATAGACAACATGGGACTGAATGCTCAAGACACGCTCAGAAACTGCCGTGTCCATGGTCGTAGGACGAAGGAAAGGCAATGAAAATTTGACTCGACCATGGATGCTCCGAGGGATGATTGTGGGTTACGTAATGTCGACGGAGGCGGTCAAGGCGCAGCGGCCAGTTCAAAATCATCACAGGCCATTATATTCGTATGTATAAGGGTACTTGGAAGCGTACACAACTGCAATATAATCTACTCGCGTCTGAAAACCCACTTGTAGGGCTCGGTGCTGAAGGGAGTCTCTTCGGCGGCAGCAGTGGTCTCGGTGGCGGCGGAACGAGTGGGCGTCGACGTGGGTGCAGCGACAGAATCCGTGGTCGTAGCCGTCTCGGCAGCGTCCATGGCGGCGGCGGTAGTAGAAGAAGAGGCGGACGCGGTGGAGGAGGCAGCGATGCGCGAGGCGACGTCTTGGGCATTGATCGTCGTGGTGGGTGCAGCCTCTGAGGAGGATTCACCCGACGAGCTGGGGGGTCCGACAACCTGAACATCGAGGGCGCCGACGGCGGCAGGAGTGTGTGTGGGACTAGCCAGGGGCGCGTCGGTCGTCGAGGCTGAAGCCTCGGTGCTTGAAGTAACGTCGGCGGCGGCGGCGGCGGCAGTAGGAGTGCTGGTCACCGTGACTGTGGTCGTCATCGTCGAGGTAGTCGCCACAACGCTCTCCGAGGCGACCGCTTCCAGGATGTTCGCCACCTGTGGCGCAGTGGGCACAAATTTGAGCGTTACGTTCTGAGCTGGCGCGGCATCGTTACGTCCCAAAACACCTTGAGCGTTCTCATCGGGTCCAACAGGCTTGTACCAGAAGGGTCGAACTATGCCCGTCTTGCCGTTGTACGAAAAGACCTGGCTTGTAGTGCTGTCCATCTCCTCGTTGGGCTGAGGCAACTTGCACTTCTCCAGAGTGAGCGGCGCCGCTTCAGAGTCCTTGACATTGTACGTCGTGCACCAATCCTCGGTCAAAGCAACAACGTCGTCCAGAACAACTTGAAGCATCACAGGGATATCTGACTCGGCATCGGTGGGCACATCGGACTGCGCGCGTGATGTCGAAGGAGCATTGACCAGGTACATGTGTGTGGCACCTTTCTCCGAAGCGCTGAAGATGTATTGGCCGCCCTGCTCGATCAACTCAAGGGACGCGAGTTTCTTGCCACCCTCGACGGTAGCATCTGGACTCTGAGGATACACAAGAACCGTCAACGATGCTAGAAATAAAAAGAGCTAGTGGCGTACCACGATATCGATCGTCCCCTCGGCGCCGGCGTGGTTCCTACGACGGTGAACGCGACCTCCCTTCTTGCCGTTCTTCCTGTGCTTGCGAGAACGTGAATGCGGCACCTGGTACGCCTTGCCTTTGGCGTGCTTGTGGGGGATGACGACGCGACGAGGGGTGAAGACATGCTGTTGTTCGCTGCGCCTGCCGACCTCGATCTCAAGGAGGTTGGGGATGTCGAGATCGAGGAGATCGTCGACGTGGTGGTAGCGCTTCCTGTTCTTGAGCTGTGCGAGACGAAGAAAACCTCCAATGGGGGCCCAGGTGTTGAATCGCTAAAGGCGGGGTAAGTCAGCCACCGCGAAAGTGCAATATATGCGTGCAAAAACGCACCGCCTTGTTGGAATTCCCCTCTGTTGCGGTGCTGTTCTTGTCCTCGGCGGGGCCAGACGAACTAGACTTGCTGGTGATGGGCAGAGGCAGGGCCAGCGCGGAGTCGCCGGATTCGCGAGGGATGACAATGGCGTTAACGGACAGAGAAGCCGCGGAGATGAACGCAGCGAGGATGGCGAAGCGGGGAGTAAGAACGACCATAATGGATGATTAAGATAAAAGAGGAGAAGGTGACTGTATGCAGGGAATTAAGAAAGTATTAATAAACGAAGTGTATGTGTGGTAGGATGTGGTATAAGAAAGAAGTGAAGGTTTAAAAGGTATGAAGTTGAAAAGGGCGGGTAAAAATGATCACCAGGATCAGGAGAAGATGAAGGTAGAAAGGAAGAAAGAATGGGGGGCGACGGTGTGGCGAGCAAGGTTCTTATAGGACGTCGAATTATTTGGTCTACTTTGGTTGGTGGCGATCGATCGAGGGAGCTCGATGTCAGCCACCGCGACAAGCCATTTTGGAGGAGCTCACCCGGGTCGCTGTTGGCTAAAGTGGGTGCGCTGGGCAAGAAATGTCTTCATAGATGCTGAAAAGACGCCCGGCAGCTTTCGAGGATCTTTTTGGTGCTTCAAGGGCACCAGGCCGGTCGTGGCGCAGGTTGAGGACAACTCGCAAGTTGATTGATCATGTGACCGCGTTGCAAGCAAGGATTCGGAAAATGGCATGGCGGAGACGGACGCTGGGACTAAGTCTGTCCATATGTACGCGCCGCGATAGTGGTGTGCGCACGGTTGTCGATGGAGTACCATTCCTGCTTCAGAAAGAATGCTCGCTGTAGTATGAGTGCTGCAGTATGAGCGGTGACGCCAAAGCGGTCAGCAGGTACTAAACACCAGTGGGTTGGCAGAGAACGGAAGTAGCCTGAGTGCAAACGAAAGGTTGGAAAACATAGACCAGATACACGGGACACCGATATACCTCCCCAGGCTACCGACGACGATGTAATTCAAAATCTTGAGACTGGAACAGACAAAACGACAGTCGATACGAACAGGTCGGATACACAGCAAAGCGTAGAAACCAGGTAGGCCGCCAGATCTTTCCTGTGGTTCGGAACGTCGACCGTCGCGTCGACTAATAACTAAACAAAGACCCAAAATTTGCCAGGCCATAAGTAGTGTTTGATGATGTTGTTCGCCGTCAGACACGACCACAATTATTATAACCAATTCCGGGACCGCGGTCGTTCCGTAATGTGGTCCTCCCCGCGTATCAATAGACAATAGACCATTGAGGTTCAGAATCACTAGCTATTGTGACTGCTAAATATATGTACATAGTTGACTTGTTGTAATCCAGCTGTCCAAATCATGACTCATCAATGGCTCTCTCCTCAGTGACTGGCTCAGCTGTGCATCGTATAGTACCAGTCCCAAACCTCGACAACTTCGTCCAACACCTCCTGACTAACGTCCTTCCAACCATCGACGGCTCTCTCTTCATCCCGAACGGTGTCCATCCTGTTGATGTCGAAGCGATGACCAGCCCATTTGCCCCGATGAGTCTCGATAGGGCAGCACCTCAGGGGATCCGACGACGTGGCCAAAACGCATGGATCTATAGTTGGCCTTATCCCAAAGGTCTCGAATCGCGTCGCTGCGGATGAACTCTTTCGTGGTGAGGTTGCGTAGGACATGAGCCCCGTCGGAGAGTTTCTTGTCGTCGCTGCCGGGACTCGCTGCAGAGATAGTGATCAAATCACACAGAACGAGGGTCGCATCCAAATCCATCTTCACGTTGACCTCGTCCATCATCAGCCTCATCCCGTAGACCGATAATATTTTACAGAAATAGTATCCTTGGCAATAAATATTATCATAGTCCATCCATGGACCATGATGAGCGGTACTCTTGTGGCGGATGTGCCAGAGAGGATCAAGCTGTTGCAGGAAGCTGGGTCGGTCATATATGGTACATGTCGGTTTGTCTTTGAATTCGTGTTCGATGAGCCCTCTCTCGGTGTCGGTTAGCATCCCAGACGGAAGGTCTTCCATGGATGCAACTCTTGCCCCCCTCCTGGTCTGGCAGATCGTCATATGTGATCGGAACATGGAGCGGGCTCCTCATCTCCTTTGTCTTGGCTTTCCGAAGCAGGATGCACCAGTTCTGCGTACCTGGCGGCCAAGCACCTCCTTCTGCCGATCGAGAAGGACTTACAGGGGGGGGGGGGGGGCCGGTGAGCCACCGTTGTTTCTTCAGAAATCATGGAATTTGACTGCATTTCAGGGCGTTCCGACGCTGTCTCGTCAATTTTGTTGGAGCCAGCAAAAACTATAGCGACATGCGCATCAAGACAGCGGCGTTGTAGAGGGTGTAATTATCCGGGGTGATGACATCATATCATAACTTATTTATTTCACACAAATGGACAAACGGACGGCCGGTTATCCGCCTTCCTCTTCGTTTTATTCTTCAGGCCAGAGAACCCACCTTAGAGCAAACACCGGACGTCCTTTTGCGATCGAACTCATGTACGTGTCGCAGTCTCTGTCGGTTCAGAGCCACTCACTTATTGTCAGTTCCGCAATCTAGCATTATGTCTCCTTCTGCGCAACTGTCCAATGAGGAGAAGCGTCCTGGCAATATCTTCTTCACACCAGGGACGAAAACACCTCGCAAGGTGCAATGGCTCGACGCTGACTCAAACGCCAGCACGCACAGCCTGGACGAGCGCGGCCTGAATGTAAGGGGCATCTGCAGAAAATTCTCTCCAAAGTATTCTCATTCTCCCTCCTTTCTCAGCCCGCAGCATTTCAGAGGCTAACACAGGCCCTCGAACGTCATCGCACCTCGTCGGCGACCAAGGTGCACCACTATCCTCCCCAGCCGGAGCCAGCACACAGCATGGACATCAGCGACACAGGAGGCGGCGAAACGAGGGGAGTTTCCTCACCGCGCTTCCCTAACACCCCCCTTGTCTCCCAAGTGTCATTGTCCAGTAGGCCACCAACCGGAGCCACCGATTACGTCCCTGGAAATTTCATCGACTCTGCAGAGCGGGCGGGGTTACCTGGGGTTTCAGAGCCTCACGGGAATGCCCAGCGACAGGCCGACTGGGTCGTCCGATCGCATACGAAAAGGGGTATATTTAGGTTAGCCCGGGCAAAAACTATGACGATGAAGAAGAAGAACGCCGCCAAGGGCCGTGAGGGGCCGTCTGGTGAAAGTCGCGTGAGCTCAGATGCAGAGCGCGATGCTGAGGCTGAGGCTGGGACGCCACGTTTAGGCAGCGGAGGCGTCTTGTCAGTGCTGCTGTCATTGTACGGACAGGAAACCGGCTTATCATCGGGCGCTTCAACTCCGGGAACCTCCCCACCGCATCCCTGGGTACATCCACCAAAAGACGACCCCCGCCACCACAAGCGAGACGAGCCGCGCCACGTCCCATCGAACTTGGCTTCCGAAGTCATTCCCACTCCACCCACCTTGAGTCGGCGATCAAGCTTCGAACGGAAGGAGCCCAGGTTCAGCCACCTTACTCCCGAGAACGTGGTGCTACGGCGTCACAAAAATTCCAGGATGCAGAGTGGAGCTGGAGTGTTTGGACCACTTATAGCGAGCACGGGTAACCTTACCGGCTTCGCCGCGCCCATCCAGAGCCAGCTGCAGCCTGATTATAAGAAACCAGGATACAAGTTGTCGAGGTGCGTTGTTTGCGTTTTTCGAGTTTGCCGGAACTGACATGTTTGGTATATAGGTATTCGCACAAAGAGAAGCCAAGGGCGTCCAGGGCATGGTTTCATGACGATGCTATGCCGTTTCTTCCATCAGGAGCGAGCACCCCCACGGTTCAGTCGGCTCCACCGTCCCCAACGCACACAGAACCAACGCTTATCCGGCAAAAATGGCCTGGCATGCTCAAGGATTTTCCTGGTGTTCCATCAATCCGAAGCTTCGGTGAACGGAGCGAGGCGAGCACACCGGCACGCAGCGTGTCACCAACCCCGTACAGGGAGGCCTATTTTGATTTCAAGCGGACGGCGGAAGACGACCGGCGGAAAGAGAAAACGTGGAAGCGGAAGAAAGCTCAGGTCTTCGTATGTCGTCTAATCTATGTATATGGAACCATGTCTTGATTTATTTTTTTCCTCTGCGCAGATCACCCGCCATGTTGCCAAAATCATTGAACGCCAGGAGTTCATCATGAAGTTTGCGCGTGCGATGATGATGTTTGGCGGCCCTTCTCATCGCCTGCAGGCCCAGGTCAAATCTACCGGACGCGTGCTTGATATCGAGCTCAGCTGTATATATTTCCCCGACGTACTCCTCATCAGTTTTGACGACAACTCAACGAGCACGAGCAACGTGAAGTTCATCCGACAAGGAAGCTCGCTAGACCTCCAAAAGCTCGCCAAGGCTTATATCTTGTACTGGAAGGTAGGCCATGCATGCTTCCAATATCTGCGATTCTCCTGATTCACCGTCCGACAGGTCATTCACGACAAGCTATATGTTTCTGACGCATCAGCAGAGCTAGACATCCTCATGCGAAGACCGCAGCTCTACAACTGGTGGAAACTCATCCTGATTGGCGGCATGTGCTCTAGCACCATTTGCAGCGTCAGCTTTGGCGGGAGCTTCATCGATTCACTGATCGTATTCCCGCTGGGAGCCCTTCTTATTATTATCCAGCTATTAAGCGTCCGGAACGAGCTTTACTCCAATGTCTTCGAGTGCGCATTTGTATTTCATTCCTGCTTCAAGGACGTTAATCAGCAATCCATCTATCAGAGTTACCGTCTCAATCTTATTTAGCTTCTTGGCCGCTGCACTCGCCGCCAGTCGCCGTTTCTGCTACTCGGCGGTCGCATCAAGTTCCGTCGTCCTAATCCTGCCCGTGAGGCGCCAGGTCTCGCCATCCGACCGCCAGCCGACATCGCTGATACGTCCGATAGGGATTTATTGTCCTCAACGGCGCTTTGGAAATCATGTCGCGGAACATTGTCGCTGGTTCAGTGCGCCTGTGCTACGCTGTGATGTATGCCCTTTTCCTGGGGTTTGGGTTGGCTGTGGGCGCCAAAGCATTTGAGGAGATTACAGGTACTCAGGTGGTGGGCTCATCTGATATCGCGTGTGCCCTAAGCCATCCTCCAGATGGCCCTTGGTATCAGCGGACACCGTCGAAACTTTGGGGTACGTCTTTCCTTGGTGTACCCCGTAGTTTGGTGATGTCTTTCCCACTTTGCAGCATTCTTAACAGTACCCATGTATTCCTTGTTTCTCAGCTTGAGAAATCAAGCGCCGTACAAAGGCGTACATCTTGTATGTAATTTTGACATGGCATGTACCACCTGTATACTGATCATTTCCACGTATTTTAGCCCCTTCTCGTGGGGATTGCATGTATTGGTTGGGTCACAAACTACTTTACGAGCACGAAGTTTGTCAACCAGAGTGACGTTAGTGCCGCAGTTGGGTATGTTCCTTCCTCCACATAGCCTAGATTCGAACCGTCACGTTGATTAATTTATACAGGGCATTTGCTGTCGGTATCGTCGCCAACCTATACGCGAGATTGTTCAACGGCAACGCTTTCGTCGTCATGGTTTGTCCTTTCCATCATTCATTCTTTTTTGCGTTAATGAGGTCTCGAATATCTAGATCACTGGAATTCTGTTCCAGCTCCCCTCCGGCCTTGGAAGCGGTGGCCTTCTCAACTACGTGTCTCTTCAGACCGAAGGAGACGCATTGTCCTATCTTTCTGGCTTCCAGACGGCGCTGAAACTGATCTCAGTTGCTATTGGGCTCACTGTGGGGTTGGGCATCTCCTTGGTGCTAATGCACCCTATCCAAAGCAAGCGCCGCGCTGGCGGAATATTCAGCCTTTAATTGCATTACACACTACCCATGAGTTCCGGAATCGCATTTGCATTTATGTAATGACTATGGTTCCGAGTTCTACTTGTTGATTCTGGGACTGGCTGGCCATCAATTTCTGCGCAGAATCTGAGTCACCGCATCAAACGGATCAATGGGAATCCAATGGAATC
>JABCKJ010000592.1:0-11499 GCA_018850815.1 Asterophora lycoperdoides
CGCAGTCTGGTGCAGATGCCGGGAAGGTTTAGGATACTGTACTGTAGCATACACATAGACTTATATACTGCTATGCCGTGTGCACGGACCAGGCCTCGTGGGCACCACGATGCACGCCTGCATGTGCCCAACTCCCTCATAGCGACGTCCTCGTCGCGATCCAAACATGAACCTAGCCCCTAACCAAACACAGCCCTTGATCACCCCAGCTGTACCTAGGCGAGATGGGGATTTGTGAGATGTCTTGAGGTGCGGCGCAATGCCGAATGCGCGCTGTGTCTGTCCCAAAGCGGAGTGTGCTGTCCATGTCCACATGTGCCCCACCCCCAAGTAGCGACGTCCTCGTCGCGGCCCTCAAACCTTCCACCCTAAGAAACCTTCCAGCACCGAGAAAACACGGTAAAAACACTTGCAGTTGCGGAAACAGATAAAACACTTTGAAGGGGCGCCTCAAGGACGCTAGTGCGTGGAAGATGCAGAGGGTGTTGGAGAAGAGGAGCCGGCACCAAGAGCCGCAGCTAGGGGGTGCCCGTTGCTGGTAATACTGATGATGTCGGTTACTGATGGAATAATGATCGTGCTTCGTTGACCGGAAGCGGACGGTGTCTCGTGGCCGGAGCATGTCTCGAACGGCAGTAAAATCCCTGCAGGGGCGTGGCGCAACGAGGCATCACCACGCCGTGTCCATGCGAATTCGCGACGAGCGACAGCGAGCAGCAGGGAACGCGCAGGGAAGTGATCCGGAGGGACGGTGGCACTGGCGTGAGTACGAATGCCACAGTCGTCACCAAATGGAGACGTCACCCTCGGGCGCGCCCTGCGCAGTCTGGTGCAGATGCCGGGAAGGTTTAGGATACTGTACTGTAGCATACACATAGACTTATATACTGCTATGCCATGTGCACGGACCAGGCCTCGTGGGCACCACGATGCACGCCTGCACCGTCCTCAACACCGCCGGCGCACCACCTTCCCCCAAGCTCACTGTCGGCCACCACAGCCTCGTCCTTGCCATCCTGCCCGCGCTCATCGTGCCCCGTGTCCTCCTCGTCCTCGCCCGCCACCCTGCCTTCAACGACAAGTACGATATCTCCAGCCTCATCACGACTTGGTCAAACAGGTTCGTCCGTTCCTTCCTTCATCCATCCGCACATGCATCTCACCGCCTTTGCCTCCTCAGGTAACCGACTGCCTCCAAGCCCGCCAAACCAGCTAAGCCCCGCCGCCCCACTAGCAGCCCCAAACCACCATTCTCCAGGGCCCCGGCATGACCGAGATGTCCCCCGCGACACACCTCATCTCCGTCCCCGATGCCGAAGCGTCGCTGCCTCTCTCCTCTCCTGGCGAGGTTTGCTACGAGCTGAGATTGGATCACCTGGAGAAGCTGAACGATGCCTGGTAATTCCTGAAGGTTGCGCTACGTATCATCTCCTTGATGACGGCAGCTGCCAATGGTGAAAGCTGATTTCTAGACCCTTATCCTACTGCTTAGTTGACCATGTCCCCTTAACCCGGATGGATGAGGAGGCCCAGAGTTAGACATAGCACAAGCAGAGAACGAACAAAAAAAATCCAACCTCTAGCCAGGTGAAGGGAGGAAAAGAAAATCAATCTACTTTCCGCGCTGTCCTGGGTCCGTCCTTCCCCGTCATGACAGCGCACAAGCAAGAGGCTCACCCATGTGAACAATTCCGGGAGTGTCATAGCTTCTGATATCTCCTGAGTACAAGCTAGGTTGTAGGTGTTTTACAGGTGTTCAACTACAGGTGGTGTCATTTCATATATTCTCGCAAAGTTCGGCTTCTTCTCCTTTTTCGTACATGAACCAATGCGGCGCCATACGCACAGTGTCCAGCCGCCTACCATCCAATGAGGTCCCGATGTGCCCCGCGAGCATTGCGCAATCGAACGACTTCCCTGTCAGTGCTTCCTGTACCTCGACGTCCACAACAGCGTATGCCTCTGGAGGCTCCATCACGCGCGGGAACCAGACCATGTCAAGGGAGAGGTTCACCGCCCATTCCGGGTCGCCGTGACGGAATCCCTTCCCCTGAGTCTGCCGGTTTTTGTCTCCGAAGAAGACGCCCTTGTTATCCCAGGCGCAGAATGCGGTGAGCCATCCGCTGAGGAATGGTATAGGGCCTGATGCCCGAGGGACCTGATGCACCATGCGATCCCAGAAGCGCTTGTCGGTCTGCGCACCGCCCGCGTCGAAGGCGCGCACGAAGCGTTTGAGAACCGCTTCGAGGAGGTTGGCCCACTGGGCTGGCTCGTCTCCAAACTCGCGGAGTTTGGGAATGCGGTCGAGGATAGATCGCCAGTCGGCCTGAGTGCCCTCGAGTGTGATGGAGGGGATGCCGCAGCCAGCCCTCATAACATAGCGGAAATACCTGGCGAAACGAAACTTCAATCGCCAATCGGTGGCGCAAGGTAAATCAAGTTGGAAGACCTACCGCTTCAGGGTCGACATGAGGAGGACAGAGCAGACAACCGTGTCATTTGCTGTCGTCGTCGAGAAGTTGGGTAGGGCCCAAGACGTAAGTGTTTTATCCTTCACCTGCAATACATACCAGTACATTGGCGGTGTCTCGCATTGAATGAAAATGCATCGATGCGTACGTTTTTGTCGACCTCCCTAGCCATCTGAATCGCAAGCTCTCCAAAATTCATCTCCTGGATGGTTCGAGCATGCGGCGCAACAACGGATATGTTTTTCTTTCCTTGGTGGTCGACGAACTTGTCCCGGAGCTTCTCCGCGTGGGCGTTGATGCTACCCTCGACGTTCAGGATCAGGTTACACGTATAAATACTGCAAGAGACACACTAATTGTTGAATTGGGAAAGAATCGCGATCCAGACATCGTCTGGCCTGCCAGTGCCAACGCGTGATATTTAGCACGGGAAGCATCGCCTCGCAAACTTTGCTTTGCACTGGGAAGCTCACCGAATGACCAGGTTGTGGTGAGCGTTGTAAGCCAAGATAGCGCTCATAACAAAGCCATTCTTCTTTACTGATATCTTGCGCGACGATCCATCAACTGAGGCCTGGAGCACTCTGCGGGGAACATGGCCTGTCGCGAGGCCATCGAGTATGGTGTGTGGATCATTCGTGAGGTGCCTCTCGCCCCATGCATATGGCACATAGGCCTCGGCAGGAACATCGTCGACCGGAAAAGTGACAGGCATGGGCCGCCGGAGTTGGCTGTCTGGTCAATGCATGTCTCACAGTGGCAGCAATGGTGCTCGTGGGAAGACCGGTGCACACGGGCCGGATGGAGCCGTTCAGCCGTTCCCGTTCAACTGTCCCATGCCTCGGAGTCGTTCTACTCCCCTGATAGACATAAGTACCTTCTTTCTCCATCTCAAAGGGCCCTCGAGATTACGGAATCGCGGGATCTGACTTTGCGTTCTTACTTGCGTTCCTATGTATCATAATCATAACGTCTGAGCGCGCATACATATGGATGCCCTAATCTGGCCTCATAACGGCACTCGACACTCTCGCGCTCTGATCACCACTAATTCTTTTTAGGTTTCGTTTTCGGTCCCACCGCGCCGTCGTGCTGCGCGTTTCTCCCATCACCCCTCCCGCTTAGCGGGACCTCGTAGCCGACCCCACAGCAGCCCCTGCAAATCGACCGACATCAGGACTTACCAGGGGAGCGTGCTCTAAAACGGCGGCAGATATGCTGACTCACTCATTCTCCACGTAGCAGGGGGGTGATGTATTGCACGGCTCTCGTAGCTTAAGTACTTGACCGCTGTAACATGTACCATAGGCGCAATGCGCCTCTAGCACGATAATTGATTAAAAAAAAAAAAAAAAAAAAGTTTCTGCGTTGCCGCAGTTATGGCCCAACCTCCGGCCGCGGCAGTAATGACGTTTGTAGTAGACTGAGAGAAAGCCTTCTTGTGCTATGTAGTCCACACCAGACAAAGTACGAGGGGGAAAGAGGGTGAAGATTTGTTGTTGTTGTAGGTACCACATGAACCTATAAGTAGGTAGCTACAACTAGATGAGAAAACACGTAAGTCCTTCGCCCAGCTGCCACACCAGTGGAGGCACGTCTGATCAAATCACAGAACATCAAACAAATGATGGCGGTACACAGCCCGCTCGTATGGCAACCGGAACCGGAGACATCAATGTGAAATTGATGGTTGGTTTTGGTGATCCGCCAATGCTAAACCGAAACCTATCTGATAAAACTGCGCCACCCCTGCGATGCATGTCCTTGATATGCCTCCATGCTTGGCCTGGTGGAGTAGAGGTTACAACTGTCGTTGGTTGCAATGAGGCCCGTCGATACCATTGACCCCCACCCAAACTCAGTCAATGATGGTGGCAGCTGGCCGGTTGGCCCGGTGGTGCAAAACGGGGATAGCAACTGTCTAAACTGACGCTGTGTGGTGACGCAAATACTGTGGTGATGCAAATACTGATCGGCGGAGATACGCTGAATGCTGACTGAAATGGAGATGGGCGCAGTGGTTTGTATACAAAATGCGGTGGAGCAGAGCGGCAATGGTGCAATGTTGTCAGTGCAGGAACTAGTGCTATTGGTGGTAGAACTGTGGGGTACAGGGCGGGAACAACGTTACAACGGAGACTGGCAGAATGAGTACGATACACGCATATTGACTTGAGGGGGGGCAGCGCGGGGCAGAGCAGTAAGTTTGTTGGAGAAGTTGTCATCCAGTCCGTGGGCAGTGGTGCCGGTGGTTTAACATTGCATGAGAGGACAATGGTAATTGCTGGGTGGTGGTGTTTGATCGTGTATATCAGCAGGTTTCTGCTTTGGTAGTTATGCTGGGACCATCTGAGTTAGCTCTTGCACCGGCATCAGATTGGGGAAGTATGGAGTATCGGTGCTCAGCCTGGCGGTGGGCTCATCAGCAGCCTCCCAAATGTAAAAAGCACATGCCCCAAGGACTAGTAGTAGCCACCACAGCTGACCGGTCCTTGGACCTCAAGGTAGAACTAGAGACAACTGACACACAACAGACTATCTCGGTATTGGCTCTACTTGACACTGGCACTACCGGCTGCTTCCTAGACACCGGGTTCGTGGAGTGGCACAAGCTCACAACACGCTCCCTCAGCTGGGCCATCCCGGTCTACAACGTGGACAGAACCGCCAACGAAGCCAGAGGTGTGAAGGGAGTGGTAGAGGCGATCCTGCTCTACAACGGCCACACCGAGCACATCCTATTCGCCGTCACGAACCTCGGGCTCACCTAGCTTAAGGAGCACAACCCGGAAATCGACTGGTTGACTGGCCAGGTTAGGATGAGCCAGTGCCCTGCCAAGTGCAACACTTGTCGGGAAGAAGCCTGCCTGGAATGCCGGACCTGGCCCAAGCTGCAAGCCACGATCTGGACCTGTCACATGGAGGGAGTCCCCGAGACCGAACCCGACTTCTCGGCCCTGACTTGCACCTCCAAATTAGAGTCAGAGGCCAGCGAGTTCCTCTCCTTTACTCCACTGCTGAGCGAGGATTCCGGACCGGACCCTTCAGACCGACAAGCACCCCAGCTGGACTTCGACCCCACCGAAGCCTTCCTCTTGGGCAACCACATTTATGCCACGGTGGTCCACCCGCTGGTGTCAGCGGAGCACATCCGGGCGAGCCAGATCACTTTGCAGTGCCTAGCCGAGGCCTTTGCAACCAACGTGGCACCAAAATCCTTCCAAGATGTGGTCTCAAAGCACCTCCATGACTTACCATGCCATCAAACTACTACCGGGCTCATCCCCTACTGGCACGAAGGTCTATTCCCTCTCCCCGGCAGAACAGGTTGAGTTGGATGCCTTCCTGGAGGAGAACCTCGCTTTTGGGTCACATTCGCCCCTCCAAGTAAGTTTGTCGATGTCCATCGGCACACCCATGGGGAGCGTCTAGGGGCAGCGCCAGTGGTGGGCACCATTACCGGTCGGGTCAGTGGGGCGACCAGGGTCGGTGTGGGGAAGGGAGTGGCAGGCAACCAGCGGAACGTCGGGAACATGAACCGGACTGCCGTTAGAGCTGACGGTCAGTCCAGGGGCTTGGCTGGAGTGGCGCGTCTGGCAAAGTCAGCCTCAGTGCGCATGATGAAATCCTGGGCCCGAGCTGCTTCCATCCACTGCTCCACTATTTGGTCATCCGGGCGTCCGGTGGCAATGGCTCCGAGGCGGTCGTTGAGCTTTTGGTCTAGCCCTTGTCAGAACTTCAGGACAAGGGAGCGGCCTTCGCTGTAGTTCGCCTTCTTCCAGAGCGACTGGAAGGTATCAACGTAGTCATCGATCAGCTGGCTGTTCTGCTTGCAAGCCCTCATGAACTCTTCTCCGGTCGCCCGGCTCCCATCATAGACTGGGGGTAGGGCCAGTCGCAGATGGTCCGTGGCTTGGACGCGGGCTGCTTTTGCTTCAGTCTCTGCCTGGACGCCTGGGCCTGCACTCTTGCCTCCATGAGGATCTGAGTCCAGAGTCAGGCTAGGTATTGGAACAGCCCTTCTTGGTCAGTGGGTATCGGCTCCGCCGCCGGCAGTGGTGCTGGTGGTACAGGCTCGGGGGTCAGAGCTGGAGGAGGGGGGGTTGGTGTCAAATGAGTGACGAGGTGATCCAAGATGGTCGAGTTGGCTTGGAAGGATTGCACGAGAGTGGACACCGATGTTTTCAGGGTAGCTAATCGCTGCTCGGTTGTCAGGGGCAATGGAGCCGGTGGTTGTTCCTCCATGGTTGGGTCAGTCGACATCTCGAGACGGGGCGAAGGGGCAAACTGGTGGTTGGGATGGCAATGTGCAATGATGGCAGTGCTCTACACACCGACGGATCTGCTGACCTAGCCGGGTCTCCAAATACTCTTGTTATGCTGTAAGGGCAACCTTCGGAAGCGGACCGGGTCACACTGGCAAAGGGAATCTGAAGTTATATTGCTGTACAGTAAGAGAACGAATATACTACGCACCTGGCAAAGGGAATCCGAAGATAACAAGAGTGGGGATCCCTTTGCCAGAGTAACGATTATATGTGAGACTGTACAAGCGCAACGAGGGCCGACTGCACATGGCAGGTTTGGCAATCCTGGGTGTAGGGTATTGGAAATGCTGGCAGACAGTCTGGAATCCTTGTTGTATCAGGGGAGCGTCGAGATCAAAGATTAGAAAGTATGGGCAGTGATATTTGAAATAATGCCTAGTGCCAAATCCTTCTGAAACATGGTTAAGTTTGGAGCAGATGTCTGCTGATAAGAGGCAAAGGGTGACATTACAAATGGCATTGTCAATCAGTACACGAATTCAATGTAGGATGGCGATGCGGGTTATCCAGACGTTGGTGGTGATAATGTTGAATCGTGAATGGTACAAGTTGGAGTATGCGCAAATAAAAAATGAATCGAGGTCATCCTCCCCAAGAGGTTTGTCTGCCCAAACAGAGGGTACCTCCTTCTGCATACACCATACATCTCCAGCATCAACTAGGGGCTGGCAAGAATACCCTAAAGCCCACCAGGCACTTACCCATTCCTGCTTCTCAGTGAGCCATATCCTATGTCTTGCTTTCTCCCTAATCTCCGTATCCGGTTCTCCCTCCCAATCTTTTGTGATAATGTGTATGATGCATAACTGGTTAGTAGCTTCCAGGAATGGGGTGGCTAAGTCAAAGTTGGGGTCGGGTGGCAATCCAAGGTCGGCGCAAGGAGTGTTGTTGCCATCTCTAAGAGGGTGGTTATCGAACTGGGGTGCACCCTTGTAGGTGATCATGAATGTTTGGCAAATAACGGAGTGGTTGTGGATGCAGCACCACTGTGGATTTCCAGTCAGATGAGCATCAGGTTGGTGGGGGTGAAGTGAAGGGGAGTTTTGTTTCCTGCGACAAACAGTGCATAGCTGTGAGCTGATACCTCTCCCCAGTGATCAGGGTCCTGTGTAATCCTTTAACATAAGCATGTGAGGTCAGGGAGGTCCTGAAGACCAATGTTCAGGTAGTCAGGCTGGATAGTGTCAGTTCCACTGAGCGCAGCCCTGTAGGGCTCATTGTGGTAGATTCCTGGCACAAATTCTACAGCGTCTTCAAAATTGTCGTTCAGAATTTGCCCAATGGTGCGGTACTCACTAGATGAGTTGGTTGTGATGCGAGGAGGGGTCCCAGCCCTATCATCAGGCTCTTTGATGTGCTGAGGCTCCTCCTTCCTCATCTTTCCCTTCTCAAGATTCTGCATGCGCCTGGTTAAGTGGAGTGCTGGCGGCAAAGGTGTGCCAGCCCGACTGGTGTTGGACTCACTATCGCTGCTTGAGGAGACTCTCTTGAGAGTGGGTATTCTTTTGCCTGAGCTACTGGTAGCCTCAGTGTTGGACTATCGTACAATATAGGTGAGGCACTCAATGCACGGGCATCGTCTTTGCATTCGCAATGGCCTCCTCTGCTGGTGTTGCTCGCGCTGCCTGGTGAGGTGAATATCCAGCGCCTTCAACAGGTCTTCTGCCCAGTTGTGCTCAGTGTCAGATGCCTCAGTCATGACATAGTTTAGGCACATGTGGGGGTCCCTGTTCCCTGTCGGAGAGGAAATAGGACTGGGTGTAGCTGTTGGGGAAGTTCAATTTGAGAATTTATGGAGCTGCATGGTAGTTCTGTACCTTCATTTATGGAAGTATCAGTTGCATTAATAAATTCCTCTGGAAACGTTGAGTGGTGAGCAATGGGACTGTGGATAAGGGGCGACAAAAGACTGGTGGTATTGTCAGAGGAGATGGCGGGTATGTAAAGCGAGTCTGAGTCAAGATCAAGCTTGACAGCATCATCGAGCACAGACGCGTTTGTGTGAGAGGCGTCAAGGGATAGCTCCGGGTAAGCTGGCATAGGAGTGATGAGGGGGTAATAAAGGTCAAAGTACCTACCAAGGTCCAACGGAGTGAATTCCATGCCATTGTCGAGCTCCATTTTGGCCTTAATCTCCCCCTCCTCTATTTTGACGTACTCAGAGATGTCAAGTTTGGCAATAACACCATTGCACGAGTTTGGTGTGCTGTTCTCCGCTGTGCAGGATCATGGTGTGTGGGAGAATGCGGGTGCTTAGCACAGAGCCTTGTCTCCGACTTCTCCTAACCCTTGACCCTTCTTTGGGTGCAATAATTTGTCCAAGCCCTTCCAGCAGGCGACGGTGGTTGTGATGGTGCAAGTGCAACACTCGTCAAAAAGTGGGTGGCAGAGCTGAGGCAATTGACACAGGTCCCAAGGACTCAGAGGTTGCTGAAAGGATGTAGGCAGATGGAGTTGTCAATGGCAGCGAGGAAGGTGAAGGTGCTGGGGGTGAGGCTGTGCAACCATGATTGGTTGCCATGCCCTGCATGATTAGCATAAATAGTTCAGGCAGTGGGGGCTTGGGTGAATGAATAATTAGTTCTGTATCTGTGGAAGACAGAATTGGTGATACGATTTGCATGGGAGATGGGGTTGAAACAATATCATTAGTCAGAGTAGCCATGGGCAAGATTAAGTCATTGGCAAGAGGTGGTTGCGTTGGCGAGAGTGCGTGTTCTGTTGGCAGACCATCGTTTGAAGTGTTGATGGGCTGCGTAAACGTGATGAAGGCATTGCCGTTGTGAATCGATGGTGGGCCATTCTTGTTATACAAGACATTGGTAACATTGAAGAACACACCGTTCTCCACATGCTGGCATCCTACCTCCTGCTTGTGGAGGCGCATAACTCGAGAGGCAAAAATCAAAGTGGAGTGAGTGCGCTCAACGCCATAGGCGAGTTTCTCCCAGATGTACAAGAGAATTTGCCGCTGTGCGTCGATCTGCTCATGCGTGAGGCATTCCGGGAGAATGGTATCAGTAGCAGGGGGTGGCACAATCGAATTCACGGAAATGGCAAATAGCATTCCTGGGAAAACTTTGAAGTTTGGTGGCTGGTGTAGAGTTAGTGTGTGGTCGATGAGGTATTGTCGAGCTGCTGGGGAAAGTGGGTGCTGAAAAAATTGCCCATCTTCCTCATAGTTATATAGCAGCAGATCCTCGGCCTGCTCGATGAGGACATGGATGACTCAAAGTGTGTCAGTTGCAAGCCTCCAAAGTTCCTTACCTCTCTGCAAGCGTGAAGTGACATACATCATCTTGTGGCATGCACAGAATTGCCCTCTTTAGCATTAGCCTACCTTTGTGAGTATGCCTCAAAAGGTTTCTGAGGAACAATAAGTCATAAATATTTCCCCAGAGTGATTGCCAGGATGCAATCTCTGGCATCACTAACCAAATCCAGAATAGTAAAGGGGCTGACCTCGGCCTCAGGCATACACATTCCTATGTCATGTGGTGATGGGGACATTTTGTTCCCAGGCATCAGAGTTTGATGGCTCTGGAGTTGTTGATACCAGGGTTTAGGAGTCTGGAGAGGATAGTGAGGGAGTTCCTGATTCATTGACCTGATGGAGGATACCTGTGGAGGGGGACTGATCCTCCTGTCCTTCCATCCCTGCATGACCTGAATTTACTCCTTCAATTTCTTCCCAAAAACTTGCTCCAAAACCTAAGTTTCCCTGTGGTGCTGGTGATCCTATTTTGGCATTCTCGTTTCCTTGGGTGATCATGCCAACAGAATACTTGTTGACTTCAGGTGGTGGCATAGTTGGACGTGGCATGTACTCAATGAGTATTTCAAATTTAACTGCTTCATTGTCTGGGTTTGGAATCAGCAGGTAGGTTCCATTCTCTCTTTCTTCAATTGATACCATGTTATCCCTCTGCCAAGGTCAACCTAGGAGAAGGTCAAAGGAGACATTATCTCCAATGAATATGTTGGCGGTGGTAACACTAGGACTACAATAGATGGCAAGATCGGGAACATATCTGCGCAGGTTTCCAGCTCCTCCATTTGCATCATTCATTACTACCTTCCTATTTGGGTCAATGGGCATTCCAGTGAGTGTGCGCAGCACCTTCTAGTTAATGATGTTTAGCTCTGATCTGGTATCAATGATGCCAAGTAACTTTCAGCCACCGATTACTGTTGGGAGGCGGATCAAGCTTCCAGTGTTGAAGCTGGATGGGGCATTCAGGGTGTGATGTGCAGCAAGAGCGGCCAGTGCTGCCAGCTTCTGGAATACTGCCAGCTCAGGTGCCATGGCTCTACGTTTTGTGCACTCCATCAAATCGTCAGACACATGCGTGATGATGAAAGTACTTCTCCTACAGTGAGTGTGGTGGGGAGGTTAAGGGTCTGGTTAAAAACCTGTTTGTCTCCTACTTGTGTGGCTATCTGGGATTGGCGTACTGCAGGGCACCATTTTCCTGGATAGCCTTGTTGTAAGGGCGACCTTCGGGAGTGGACCGGGTCACACTGGCAAAGGGAATCTGAAGTTATATTGCTGTACAGTAAGAGGAACGTATATACTGCGCACCTGGCAAAGGGAATCCGAAGATAACGAAAGTGGGGATTCCTTTGCCAGAGCGTCGATTATAAGTGAGGACTGTGCAGTGCAACGAGGGCCGACACGCGGATCACGCGTGTCCGGACAT
>JABCKJ010000593.1:0-11449 GCA_018850815.1 Asterophora lycoperdoides
ATCCATCGCTCGCGAGCTTCGGCAGCGTGACCTTCGAGGTCGAGATGTCGTAGGTTGCTTCGGGGCCCATAACCTGTAGAGCAGTGGACCGGATGGCTACGGATGGGACAGGCGAGATCTGTAAAGATAACAGAGGGGTAACCTCAGTGTGTGTGGAATCACTATAATGTATTGTAGTACCTGTAAAGATAACAGAGGGGTACTACGAAATATCAGTAAGTAAGTAATGAATGAATATAGTTAGGACTTACACCTCAGTGTGTGTGGAATCACTGAGGTGTGAGGACGAAAATCTGGCAAACGAAAGTGGTATGATTATGTAAGGTCAACGGATCAGTGCTGATGGGTGACGGCTAAGCCCTCCGTCACCCAGCGTCGGGATGACTGATACCAACAAGCTTATCGTGATGGACTTACAGAGGGTCAAGGAATGATACGGAACTTGGAGCGGGGGCAATGACTGCTGTGGAGGGAGATGCTGGGGTGTAAATCAGTGCTTGTGACGATGATGTGACCACGGCCGCGGCAACAGGGTTTGCAGTTGGACTGGGAAGGTTTGGAAGGGCGACCCCGGAAATTGAGTCCATGATTGGAGCAGTGAGTGTAGCAGCAGCCGATGTTATGGTAGTAAGCGATGAGACAGCAGTGGAAGGTACTTCTGAGATAACGACGGCGGTGGGTGTTTCAGTTTTGTTGGATGCTTCGGAGATGATGGCAGCGACAGGAGACTCGGATGCTCCGGATATGACAGCGGTGGAGGCATCAGACAAGATGATCGCGGCGGTGGTGGGAGAAGTGAGGGAAGTATCGAAATCGAGCTCGTCCATCTTGATGAGACTGAGGTTGTCAGTGGGCTCGGTCGATGGTGTGCGTTTTCGTTTTCTTGAGGTCTTGTCGTTTTCGCCCTCCTGTCGACGGATGTTCTGTGCCCAGGATGCATAGGTTTTGGATGCCCATTTGTCGAGCTTCCAGTTTCCTTCGCATAACCGGAATTCCTCAAACTCGCATAGCATCTCTGCTTTGAAGAAGTCAACAGCATTGATTGTAAGAAGCTTCCATGACTTAGCATCGAGTGACGCTGCTCTGAGCGAGTTGAACACCTTCCGGGCCTTGTCTCCCATGATCCTCAGACGGCCTTGATCTGCAGGCACTCCTGTCGCGTCCTCGATGTAGAGGTGCTTCTGCTTCACGTCCTTGTCATCCTCGTCATCATGCTCTACTTGAGACGGCCGTCCGTGCTTTGGCTTTGAGACCGCCAGGCCATCTGTATCGCCAGCGCCACGTTTCTGATGCGTTTCGTATGCTGCTTTCGTCCAGAATTTGACATGTGGGTGGTCCTCGCGGGAGAGAGGTCGCGGCAGAACCTTGGTCTTGAGGCCGTCAGAGAGGCCCGTTGGAGTATTGATCTTTTCGAATAGAGCATCGTAGTTTTCTCTGTGAAGGGAATATCAGGAAGTGATTGAGAAGGAACTGGGTACTTACTGGACTATCTCTAGTCGGACAGTGAGTCGGTGGACCTCCTTCTCCAGACGTGTGATCTCAGTCTGTAGCGAATCCACCAATGTCTGGGGATTGGAAATATGTTGCGCATGCTGGATGTGATGGGTATTGGAAATTTGATTTTGAGGGCTTTGTGAATAAATATGCCGTCGTTGCTAGCACGTATTGAATGCACTGCATCTAAGTATAGTACAGCTTACCTGTTGCTGATATCCAGGATATCGACTTGAATCGGGAGAGAAACTTGAGCTATGTCGAGACGAACTAGCAGAAGGCAGATTAGCCATAGAATCTGAGACAAAGTTCATTTGTGTATCGGAATGAGGGAAAATTAGAGCTGGCGATTGCAAGGGAGACAATGGAGACTGCATGATTAGATTCTAGCTATCACAGAAAGCACAAGAACGGAAAAGAGGAAAAGAAAGATGCTGGACAATGCGGGGGGCAGTGGGGGCAGTGGGGAGAGCAGTGACGTCGATGTTGTTTGTTTGCAACCAAGTCATAATATGTATAATCATAAT
Organism: Asterophora lycoperdoides; assembly: GCA_018850815.1. Classification (NCBI taxonomy): domain Eukaryota; kingdom Fungi; phylum Basidiomycota; class Agaricomycetes; order Agaricales; family Lyophyllaceae; genus Asterophora; species Asterophora lycoperdoides. The sequence goes on from JABCKJ010000593.1 coordinate 2,022, forward strand.
CACTATACGGGCTTCGTTTCCACCGTCGACGTTGTCTCCAACTTCAAACTTGTATACCTTGCACAAATATCTCTGCTTCCTTGCTCAGAAACCGCAGCATGGCTCTGACTTTGGACGATATCAAGAACCTTGACCATCAAACGCTTGTTGCCAGCAAGAACCCTGTGTACTTGAGTCTTCTCGCTGAGCTTGATCGCCTCCGGTATTTACCACTCTCTACATGCTGGAACTTCTGGTGGCAACAATGGGATTGACAACTATTAGACCTCTGTCTAATAGCTCAGATTTAATCTCTTCTCCTGTACTGGATCCGACTGTCTATGGCGAGATACGACGCATCAAATATTTTGCTGATGGAAGAAAGCTGGTCTGGCGCGTCTCTGATCCTTTTCTGGTGACGGTGCGGGGTATTTCATAATATATTTGATCTATTCTAATCTTCAATTTAAAATTATATCAAGACGAGCATACATGCTGATGCCGACGACGCCGACCGCACCCTTATTGACGACGAAGTAGATATGGGTCCCGAGGTTGCAGGAAAGAAGTGAATATCATTTTTGTATTCCCTCTGCTCTATACTTTACTCTGCATTGTCGTTGTCGTCATTACTTTACTCTGCATTGTCGTTGTCGTCATCACCAGGTCCCTCATCATTTTCCTCTTCACCAAGTAATGTCGTCAGCTCCAACCCCAGCTTTTCCATCAGAAAATGCTCCGTCTCGGGTACCTCAATGTTCCCATCTACATTTACCCTGAAATAAGGAATCATGGCGACAACCGAAATGATTTGCTTGGCATCGATTACCAGCAGCGCAGCAGCTCCAAGGTAATGGCAGGCATAGACGGTTTGAAATGTCTTGTCAAAGAGTTCACAATCAGGTGGAGAGAAGAGTGAAACCACCGCAAGAGTGTGTGTCTCCAAATCTCCAAAGGCTAGGCGGAAAAAGTACTGAACTTCGCCAAATTTAAAGTCGGCTGATTCATCATTGAACTAAAATTGAAATCTAGTGAGCTGTAGGCTTGAGTTTTATTTAAAATGGATACATTTACCTTGACAACAGTTGTCTTTCGCAGAGTTTGCGTGGACCTCGACTCCATCCAAACGGAACGGACTAGCTGACCATTGGGGAGACGAAGTCGTGCCCATCGTTTGACTGCCCGTGGCCATCCTTTCATTGTCCAATAAGCCATTATTGCTGCTGCTTCTGGTTCGGAGACATCCACAAGTGTTGGTTGGCATGCGCGTAACAAAACATAGCGATCGCCCAGATCCTTGGCTCCACGAGGAACACGAAGATTCCTTTCATCATCAAGCAATAAATTAGGAATCATGGCAATGAGGGAATTGATCTGTGCCCGCAGTACCCCTCGCTCAGAGATGTTTGCATATGGGTCCCTGTCCTGCCGTATTTCATCACCAAGATTTCCAATTGCCGTTTCCATTGTCCACTGAGCATAGCATGACAGAGGTCCAACACGAATGGTCTCGGGCGCGATGTGAGTAAGCAAATGACAACTCTGTCGGAGGAAGTGGATTCTGGATGCCTGTCGCTGGACATAGAGGTTTTCGAACTCCAGATTAAATTCGCAGAGTAGACGGTGACCTTCCTCCACATGCTCGCGAGAAATATTTGTCTGATAGAATATTTGTATCCCACGCGCAAGTTTGCAATAATTTAGCCAGTATTTCTCGGGAAGGATGGAGCGAAGAAGAGCCGGTCCCAGACCGAAAAGATAGAGCAGATACTCCCAAGCTTTGTAGCCGGAGTTTATCTTTTCGGCAGGATTACGAGGTGCCCGGCCAAAAGAGGATGGGAGATATTTGGTGGCCATCGCAACTGTTTTCCCGTGGGCTTCCCAAACTTTCCCGGTCAAGACTTTCCAATCCCAGTGTTCCTTGGTATCAGGATGATATATTTTGATGGTACCGCGCCATAAACTCAAGAGCAGGTCGGGGTCGTTCAGCGCGGAAAGATGCATCAAGTCCATGACAAAGATGTTTGGAATTCCAAGACTATATCGTAGTCCACTGAAGATTGTTTGCTTTGAGATACCAGTGAGGAGACGAAGATCCCTGTATTGTGTCGGATTGCAAGCTGTAAGAAGTGTCTTAAGGTTCGCCTCATAGCGGGGACGCGGGTTTTGTCGATACTGGGCGAGTTGCGCGAAAGTCACGTCAGGGTGATCACAGCCAGGAACATGGTAACTATCCGGTTTTGTCAGGAGGGGTGAGTAGTGTCCATCACCCTCGCGGCGCCGCCCAGGAAGAGCACAGTACAGTCGGCATCCATATTTCCCACTGTGTCCGACAAGTCCTGACATGGTGGTCATTGCGGGACCATCAGCGGTCGCAAGGGAAAAGAAAGGGATTGAACGAGGAATATAGGATCGTATGAATGCGTCCCAGATGCGCAGGCCTTCGTTCTGTAGAGCCGCGACGTGGTAAATAGCCTCAAAAACGAATGAATCCTGGTGCCAGGGTTTGCCAGGGCCGCCTATGAAACCGCCGGGAATGACAAATCGTTTCGTATACCGGAGGAGAGGAGAAAGGTTGTGAATGATCCAAATAAAGATCCAGCAGTCCGATTCCTTGTCGCGATAGAGCTGAGCACCATCCAGGGACAGCTGAAGGGATATATCTCCCTTTTTGATCTTCTTCGTCATCCATGCGTTCAGGTTTTCCTTGCCGCACGCCGTATCATTGTAGTGCTTGATGTCGATCTTGCCTCCGTTGGCCGCAGCATCAGCAAGAATTTTTTCAGTTGTGTCCTCCAAGTAGTGCATCTCCTTGGCAGTATCCTCCGATCGGTAAAGAGCTTGAAGTACAGGTCCGATGGGGATTGTCGAAAATTGACGGCGCGGCTTCTTGGTACCAGGATGATAGCGGGGTTGCGAACACCTGGGACACTTGTCGAGAGCGGCAAATGGGCCCGTAAACCCAGCACATGTATCAACACACATATCCCGCATGATAGGAGTGACTCCCGTGATGAGCTCCACCTGGCGCCGAACTTGGTAGAATGAGAGAAATGGGTCGTCGGGATAGCGAGCGAGCATCGCCGCTCGATTCTTGTCGTACGTCTCTTTCGAGGCATTGGTTGTCGCCATAAAGGACCTCAGAGCTTTGAGGAAGTCGGGATCATTGAGGTTTTCAGGCAGCTGAGAAGGTGGGTTTCGTAGTCGTTCAATATCTTCATCTCGCATGCCACTTTGTTCGAGGCTTGCCGTTCGGATGGCCTCCGTGAATTCAGCCGTGATTCGGAGGTCCTCAATGTGTGCATCGAGTCCAGCAGCAGGGATATCATTGAGTTCAGGTTCAGGTCGTTGGGGAGGAGAATGATTGATTTCATTATGAGTAGTAGGATCGTCGTTATTCACAGCAGGGCTGTTCCAGGGTATCATGGGTTCATTTCGTGTCGCGGGGCCACTGGCAGCTGTCCGTGTTTCTCCAGAATCAGAGTTATCCACCTGTAGTGAACGACACGATACCGAGGTAAGTATCAAGCATAATCACATAATTAAGGAGGACGCACCAAGTTGTCCCCTGAACCCATTCCCTGATTGCCGCTTCTTTGCCTCACACGTCGTCCGTTCCCCTCGTGTTCCTCTGATTCGGGTGCCGGGCGTCGGGGTGGAAGCTGTACTGTCTGGTTTCGAGTTGCTAGAAATGCTGCTAGCGCGTCATTTTGAGCTTGTTGAATTTCCTGGTTTCGTCGAGCCTTGTGAGCGGCAGAAAGATGTTGCAGGTCCATAGAAAGGAATGTTGAAGGAACGACGTGGAAGCGTCGTGGTAAGGCAGATGGAAAGTGGAAAGAGTCGAAGTCGAAGTGAGAAATTTGTGATGTCGTTATGTCATGCGGCCTGAGAAAATGGAGTCGAGGCTATCGAGGTCTTCAACGCGAGTGAGCGCTTGAGCTGTTGAATGTGTTGAAGCAGCGTTCAAGCAGTCATATTGCAATTCAAGGCGACGTTGTAATGTGGTTGTAATGTGAATAAATGTATGATAATATTCATAATGTAAGTAAATCGTCCAAAATGTTCAAATATATCACGACTTCTGACTGGGTATTAGGGTTGGCAGATGCAATCTTCTTGAATAGACTATATTCTGGTGAGTGGCCAACAACCTTGCGTAAACTGGCTGCTGAAGTCAAAATCTTTATGGCGACGTAAGTTTTAGCCTCTGCCGACTTGTCACTGCATCGATGCACAATTGATTTAATGTTTGTCAACGATGATGAAAAACTCACAGCGCGAGCCACACAGAGGAGGTACTAGTCCAACCCAGCTGTAGTCAATGATCAAAACAGGCTTGAGATTGGAAACTCGCGCATGCGCACCTTGCGAACGAATACATAGTGAAAGAAAGAACGTCCAACCGCAGCATCAGTGAAGTATCCGAAGCCGTCTTTTGATGTTCATTCACACCAATTCATACTGGACTCTGCGGGGTTTCATTTCATTGTACAAGTTGGCACGTTGCGCGCTGATACAATATCCAATACACATTTCTCTTTCTCTTTCTCTTTCTCTGTTTTTCCCCCCTTCTACAATTATAAAAAAAATAAATTCAACGCGATCATTGTGTAGTTTGCTTAGTTTACAGGCGGTCTGCACAGGCAAGGCAAGGCAGTCAATCAATCCCAGGCTCTGAGTATATATAAAAAAAAAAGGCAAGTGCTCACCGACGTTCCCGAGATCAGCGTCGGCCTCCTTGATGCGCTTGACGAGCGTCTTCTCGCCCTCGCGCACCCACACGCGGGGGTCGTAGTACTGCGCCGCCGGTTACCGTGTCAGCGCCAATCTCGCAACAGGGGGAAGACACCAGCGCGCAAACACGCACCTTCTTGTTCGGCTTATCCGCGCCCTCGGGGTTCCCGACCTGGGTCTGGAGGTAGTCGCGCTTCGCGGCGATAAAGTCGCGGATGCCGGCGAGGTACGCGAACTGCGTGTCGGTGTCGACGTTCATCTTGACGACGCCGTTGTTGACGGCGGTCTTGATCTCGTCCTTGGAGGACCCGGAGCCGCCGTGGAACACCAGGAACCTGCCGGGGGGGTGAGCGTGTGCGTGTGTGTGTCAATCAATCAATCCACAGGTGGGGCGCGTAGCACGTACAATGGCTTCTCATTCTCCCCCCCAACCTTCGCATGCGCATACTTCTGATGCTGCTCCAGCAGTTCGGGGTGCAACTTGACATTGCCAGGCTTATACACCCCATGCACGTTCCCAAACGCCGCCGCAATCGAGAAATTCGGGGATATCGCGCTGAGCGCCCTATGCACCTCATACACGTCCTCCGGCTGCGTATACAAGCTCGCATTGTCCACGCCGGTATTATCCACGCCGTCCTCCTCGCCGCCCGTGATCCCGATCTCCATCTCCAGGAACAGCCCGACCCTGGCGAGGCGCGCAAAGTACTCTGCGCAGACGGCGATGTTCTCGTCCTTGGGCTCCTCGGAGAGGTCGAGCATGTGCGAGGAGAAGAGCGCGCGCTGGTGCTGGGCGAAGTACGCCTCGTCCGCGGCGAGCATGCCGTCGAACCACGGGAGGAGCTTTTTGGCGCAGTGGTCGCTGTGGAGGACGACGGGGACGCCGTAGGCGGGCGCGACGGTGTGCACGTGGTGTGCGGCGGCGATGGCGCCGGCGATGGAGGCTTGTTGTTTGTCGTTGGCGAGGCCTTTGCCGGCGAAGTAGGCGGCGCCGCCCTGCGAGACTTGGATGATGATGGGGGATTTGGCGTCCCTGGGTGGGGAGCGCGGGAGTGGTTAGTAGGCTGCGAGGGGGGATTGAAGGGAGGGGGCGTACCTGGCGGCTTCGAGGGCGGCGTTGGCGGTCGACGATGAAGTCACGTTCTGGGGGGGAATCGTCAGTGGCGCATAAAATCCGCAAGCAAGGAGAGGGATCACGCACGATGGCCTGGGAGAAACCGATGGGCATTCAGAATCGATTGGGATCGATCGATAGGAGGTTCAGAAACTTACGGGGATCGCGAACTGGGGGGATAGATAGTACATGTGCTCGTCAGAAAAAAAAAAAACCCCACTCCGAGAAGACGCACCTTGTTCTGCTTTGCATACTCAAACAGCTTCCTGGTCTCGTCGCCGGTGAGCACGCCAGCCTATGCAGCGGGGTTCAGATGATCAACAATCAGGCGGGCGTGGCGGACAGAAACGCACGGGAACGATGTCGAGGACGCCCATGATTCAGGTTTAGGTGGGTTGGTTGACGGAGAGGGTGGATGGGGAGATGAGATGGCAGAGGCCGAAAGCTTTTATCTAGATCGGATTTCAGGTCGGGACGGCGATACAATCACGTGAGCGGGGTCGGGACTCGGCGTTGTGCCGCTGCGGTGCCCCTCTCGGCGCGCCCCACTTCAAGTTCAAGTGATTTTTCGCTGCCTTGCTTAGCACAGCACGCACGCCTGCGAGCTCAAGCTCAACTTGCAGGTTCACTTCCAACACGCATGGGCAACCAGCTCTCTCGACTATCCACGCAACTGCGCCCCGGGCCAAACCGGGTCCGGAGAGACGGTGGCAACCCGTCGACGCACATACGCACATACCGCATGCATAGTCGACGAACGCCCTAGATCCGCCCGGGCGAAGAGGTTGCTTTTCACGGATCTGAACCCTAGGTTGTGGGTATGAATGTATGTACACAGTGATTGTGGAATCTGGAGACTGGAGGGCTCCGGAGTTGCAAGCAAGAATAGATTTGGCCCGGGCGGACCACCTGTATACGTAGATTCGCGTTCGTTCACAGAGCCGCACGCTGTACATAGGCGGTACCTGCGTCAGAGTTGAGACCGCCTCTGCATGACGAATGAGTTGTAGTAGCTTCTTCCACTGATGCGCGGACCTACTCCAGCCGCGTGCAGCTACCCTCCAGCGCACTGTCAGTGTCACGAACGTGGGTGACTGTGGCACGTGGGGTGGATCAACAGAGACAAAGCGGGGTGGACTGAGATTTGATTTGCGACTGGCGGAATCTGTTTTCCTTGCCATGCTGGCGATCGCACAGCCGCCCCCCGTCGACATTGTCCACCACCGCTCGTCGTCGTCGTCGTCGGCCCGCAAACGAGCTTTGACGTCGCGGCAAACAGCGACCGAGCCCGCCCTGGAGTCCTCGTCGTCGCCGCCGCCGTCACCCGCGCCTCCCGCCCCGCCGCTCGACATCCACAGCTATCCCGCCGCCGACCTGCTACGCCTCCTCGCCTCTCTGCTCACCCAAATCGCCGCCACCAACGACGCGCTCTCCTCCAGCACCTCGTCTCTCCCCGCCTCCCCCGCCCAGCCCTCCGTCTTACTCTGGCCCTCCCTCACCACCGCCTCCCGCACAGCGCTCACCACGCCCGCCGCAACACTCACCTTCCACGCCCGCAACGTCCCCACCATCACCCTCCACGCCTACCTCCTCCGCATCCTCAAGTACTGCCCCACCACCAACGACGTCTTCCTCGCCCTCCTCGTCTACTTTGACCGCATGAGCAAGCTCAGCGCCGACGCCGTCGGCCGCAGCTTCGTCATCGACTCCTACAACGTCCACCGCCTCGTCATCGCAGGCGTCACCGTCGCCAGCAAGTTTTTCTCCGATGTATTCTACACAAACTCGCGCTATGCAAAGGCAAGTGCGGCGGGCATAAATCATTTTTACACTGCTTATGCTACTGCTACAGGTCGGCGGCCTCCCCCTCGCAGAGCTCAACCAGCTCGAGCTGCAGTTCCTCCTCCTCAACGACTTTCGCCTCGTCATCTCCACCGCAGAGATGCAGCGCTACGCCGAGCAACTCGTCCTCTTCTCCGCGTCCCAGGATCCACATTCAAGTAGTAGCAGTAGTAGCAGCAGTAGTGACCCTGCCCCACATCCACATCCACCCGACCCCGCCCCCGCCCCACCCACACCCACACTCGCCCCCGCGCACCCACCGATACCCGACCAGTACACCCGCATGGGCGCCATCGATGCATACGGCGGCGGGCTGCCCGGCAGCAGCAGCAGCAGCAGTGCGTACGGATGGGCACCGCATGCTTCTTCTTCGGGGTCGGGTATCCAGGATCCGCATCCGCATCCGCATCAGCGGCACCCGCCCGGTACACCCACGCATCGGTATCAGCCGAATCAGCCGCAGTACCAGTATCACCCAGCCTCGGTTTCGGCGTCCTCCTCTGAAGCCGAAACAGAGACAGAGCCCGAGACAGAAACAGAGACGGAGACGGAGACGGAGACGGAAGGAGGAGGCTCGAACTCGACGACGGACGACGAGCCGACTGTGCGTGCGGGGAGCGTTGCGGCGTCGGAGTGGGGGGATGTGGATATGGAGGGGGTGGAGGGGGAGGGGGAGGGGAGACATACGGGGGTAGAGAGGGGGAGCCAGGGAGGAGATACGGGCGACGAGGGCGCGGAAGGGGACACACGCGCGCTGCGCCGGATGCGGACACGGACGCGGGGGCGTGCGGGGACGGGGACGAGGAGGGGTGCGAGGACGCGGCGCGGGTCTGGCTCGGGGTCGGGGTCGGGGTCTAGCAGTGGGAGTGGGAGCGGGAGTAGCAGCGGGAGCGGGAGCGGGAGCGGGACGGAAGATGAAGGCACGAGCGCGGGGAGGGGCGCGGCGGCGCGCGTGCGTGTGAGGAAGAGGGCGAGGATTCGGGGTGGGGATAAGGGTGCGGGTGCGGGTGGCGCTGGGGATAAGGAGGGGGAGGGGGAGGGGGATGCGGATATGCGGAGCCCGTAGAGCGCTGCGTGGTTGGGTTTTTTTTTGGGGGTGGGAGGGTGGGAGAGGGGACGCCACGCCTTGGACGCGATGGACGCGATGGAGGGTTGGAGGGTTGGACACCCACCCCCAGCCCATCCATGGATACACGCCAGCCGCACTGTACACCGTAAACCACCGGCGCCACACACAGGATTGCAGCGAGCACGAGAACCAACCACGCACGAAGCGGAAGATGCGTGCGGGCGTGTTGGTGTGCGGGCGGGATGGTGCGTCGGTGGCGTGCTGTGTGCGTCGGTGGGTCGGTGGTGCGTCAGTGGCGGGCTGGTGCGTCGGTGGTGCATCGGTGGTGGGTTGCGTCAGTGGCGGGTCGGTGGTCGGTTTGCTTTGGGGACTGGGGGTGGTCATTGTGTTGGGGTTCTTGGGTTGGGGTTGGGGTTTGCTTTGGGGTGAGGAGGCGTTGGGGATTGGGGATTGGGGTGGGGTCTTACCAAGTGGCAAGGTGCTGCTGCTGGTGTTTGGGCTGGGGCGCGCTTAGCGCGTTGGGGGCGCATCGTGTCGGAGGGTTGGGGGCGCGCAGGGGCGGCCTGTCGGGGTGTAGGAACTTGGGGGGGGGGGGGGGGTTCCGACGGCGTTGCATATATTTTTTTTTTTACTCTCCACGTTTTCGCTTTTTTTTTCCTTTTTTCATTCTTCCCCTTTTCTTTCTTTCCC
>JABCKJ010000594.1:0-11418 GCA_018850815.1 Asterophora lycoperdoides
GCACCATCTATGTCAGCTTCACTTGCTCAATGATTATATTCCACTCTTTGTAGTTTGTTCATCTTCAACCTTCAGCCGTTCTACTTCCAATTACTCTAATTCTGGCCTCCCCATCCATCCTATTTGATTCTCACTTCAGTTTGAGTACAGTCATGCCACATATCATCCACCTCCCTCATTCTGGCCTCCCCATCCATCCTATTTGATTCTCCTGATTTCTCACTTCAATTTGAGTATAGTCATGCTTCATGTCATCCCACCTCCCACAATTACCCTATTTACAGCCTCCCCACCCCTCCTATATGATTCCCCTGTTTTCCCACTTTATACACTCTCCCCCATGCCCCAAGATAATATTCATACTCATTCTCAGACAGACAGCCACCTTCCCATCTATTCATTATCTAGTCAGGCTCCTTCTCCCCCCCCCCCCCCCTCCCCCCTTCCCACCCCCTCCCCCCCCCCCCTTCTCGCCCCCCCCCCCCCCCCCCCCCCCCCTTTCCCCTCCCCCTCCCCCCCTTTCTTCTTTTTTTCTTCCCCCCCCCCCCCCCCCCCCCCCATCCCTTTTATCTGCCACAGAGACGAAGTACAAATTCATTGATATGGTTCCTTTTTTGTGACTCATAGACAGTTGGCAAGTCAGTCGCGAGCCAGAGACAGTTGCGTCTACGGGTATCCCGGGTATCCCGGAAGAAACCGAAGAGAATGATGCCAAAGAGCGTCCCAGCATCGACGCATCTGGTGACCGTAAGACACATGATGGTCAGAACGTCCTTTCGGAATTTGAAGAGACAGAACGTGCGGCCGGCGAGCTATTTAAGGACTTTAGCGACGTCGAACCTGAGGCCCAAGCTACGCCTTCAGTCGCAAATGTGGCTGCACGCCCTGTGTCCAGCGACCCCCGGTCTACCCAGTCCGTTGAAGCCGCTCCTCCGCCTCCGCCTCCGCCTCTCGCGCGATCCCTGCCACCTCCGCCTCCTCGCCTCGTTCCTCAGCCTAGCGAATCAGAGGAGGAAGCGAGCGAATCAGAAGATGGTTATTCTCCGGCACCTCGCGCACCCCCTTCCCCGTTCTCTCAAGCGCCGTCTGACAATGAAAACGACGAACCCCTCCGCCGCTTGCCTCACCGTTCCAATCCTATCGACTATGTTGCCAAAGAAGAATCAGCACCATTACCTGTACCCAACCGCACGTCCTTCCATTCAGACTACGACGACAGACCGACCATCCACGGGCCGACTGCACGTCCGTTCAGGTCCATTCCACCCCCGCCAACAGTCTCGGCGCCCGTCTCGGACGTAGAGCAGGATTCTGATTATTATGACGAGGTGCTGCCAACACCCCCGCGCCATCGTCCTGTAACCCCTGGCACTCGCCCTGTGACCCCTGGGACACCCCTTGTGAATGAAATTCCTCTGATTGTTCCACCACCTGCATCGGACGATGCCTCCAAACCGTCGCCGCTTCGACAGGCTGTGTATCCCGAGTCGACCCACGAGCAAACAATTTTGGTTCCGGCGCATACAGGGTCAGCAGAAGCTTTCCCATCTCTGCTCTCCCCCCATCTGGCTTCGTCCGACCAGGAAGTCCTCGACGAAGAAGAAGGCGGTCAGCCCATATTCTGCATGCAATTTCATACTGTTTACTCATTCGCTACCTTTGTAGATCCAATAGACCCGTCGTTCCATAGCCCCAGTCGCAGAACGTCAACCATCATTTTGCCCCCTGCTGGTGAGCAACCTGCAGAAACGGAGCAGGATGAGGCGGCAGCACGGCGCAAAACCATCGCTGAACGGATGGCGAAGCTTGGTGGAATCAAGTTTGGTGCCGCTCCGCTACCACCCTCGATGCATGCTTCCCCAGCCCCTCGAGAGAATGAACGCACCGGTAAATCAAGTGACACCGATGCCAGCAGAGAACCACTGGTGGAGCCTTCTGAGGAGGAGGAGCGTGCCCGGAAAGAGAGAATTGCAGCGAAGTTGGCAGGTATGGGTGGAATGCGAATCGGAATGGTGCCTCTTGGTGTTGGTGCTGTCCGTCCACAACAGTCTCATGTGTTGACGGAGCAAACGGCTCCTACACCTCCCTCCCGTGGACCCCCTTCTCGGCCACCGCCGCCACCCCAGGCTCATGGAAGTGATGCAGAGCCCGAGAACTTCCTTGCAACGTCTCAGGATAGTCTGGCCACCTCTGACGATGGCGTCAAGGTCGAGGCTGAGGAGAGCGAGATCGAAGAAGTCAGCTACTCCGATGCACAGGAGCCGGAAGAGGAGCCGGAAGAAATCCCGCCTCCTGTGCCTGCTCGTGGTCCGCGGAGACGCGGAACAGCAGGGTCTGAAAGTGAGCCGAGGGCTACAAGCCCTCCCCCTCGCCCACCCGTGCCATCCACGCTCCCCAATCGCAGATCAAGCGTCCAGACAACCTCGGCAGCTAGAAAAGGTTCAACAGGCTCCAGCTACAGTGTTCAGGCTCCATCATACAAGCCCCAGTCAGAGTACGTTATGGTCGAGGAACCATCAGGCTTTGCTCAAGATGAAGAGGTCCCGCCGCCTCCACCTGCCAGACCCACTAGCCGACCACCTCCACGCACCGCGCCCCCACCCCCGCCTCCAGCGTCGGACAACATTTCATCCCAATGGGAATTGCCGTCCATCCCTTCTTCGGGCTTGGACTTCGGTGGAACAGCCGATCTCTCCTTGTCCTGGCCAGAGGACTCGAACCCTGCTCAGTCGACCTCGTCTGTGACGTCGCCCACTCCTCCGGCTGTTGTCCAACAGCATGCCCCTGCTGCAGACAAGCCACGCTCGTCCGATGAGCTGATTGCTGTCTGGGGTCGTGTCGGTGTCCAGATCTGTGAGGTTGCGACGACGCTGTTCGAGAAGTCGAAGAGGTCGCTCGTTGGCGATGGGACATACCACGGTTTCGTCAATACTGTGCTCAGCGAGGTGCCCAATGCCGTTTTGCCAGTTTCTCAGGCCTCGTACGGCTACCTGGTGTATCAGCAGACTGGCAACTCCGTTCAGAAACGGGCGAGCGAGATCATGCCGGGTGATATCATGGTGCTGCAGGAGGCAAAATTGAAGGGGCATAAGGGCCTACAGACTTACCATCAGAACGTGGGGGTTGGGGAACAATTGGTCGGGGTTGTGAGTGAGTTCGAGCCGAAGAAATCCAAGGTCAGGTTGTTCCAGGCCAACCAGCATGTCGGTCAACAGGTCAGTCCAGCCCACCGTAACCAGAAAAATGTCATTAAATCATCTTTGCAATCCAGACCGTTGAGGCTGTCAGCTATCGTTTGGAAGATCTCAAAAGTGGGACTGTCAAGGCAAGTCCTTCCTGTCACTGTCGTGCAACCCTTTTAACGACGCCGCCTTAGGTTTACCGCGTCCTCGAGAATTAAGGCATTTCACTGAATCATTTATCGGACACTGCTCTATTCCTTTGTTTGGACTTCATCTTCGATATGCATAGCCTGTAGAACTACCACACATAATGTTTCGACGTTAAAAACCACTTCATATCTCAATCTTTCACGCATTTTTCATCCAGTTCTGGAAGTCCATATCAACAGGTGAAGTGCGTTACAAGTACAATAAATTGCGAGTACCAGCGCAGACAAAAGTTCACCAAGAAACAGCAGGCTATGGTCCGAGGTGTCAGACCGCATAATTATAACGGTGCATTCAGTAAAGGACAAAACAAGGGAACAACTCACTTCTAACTCATGATCAACGACGTACGGACGATGAGTGCACGTTACTTGACGAGGGGGCGGATACCGGTGCCTGTGTCCTTCATTCCTGTACGACTTTCGAAGGTCTTGAGCTGCTTTCCAAATTCAGCTCAATGAGGACGGGTAAGTAACGGTGGTAGATATCATAGCTTGAGACTACGATGCTTACTGATATGTTCGTCTGGTTTCGCTCTCTTGGTGGGATGGTCTTTCGACGCGTCGACTGAGCTTGGGGTGGGATCAGGAGGTGGGCGTTTGCCCCTGTTTCTCTGTTGGGGCGTAGGTTGGTAACTTCCATCTCCTCAACCAGATGGTTTCACTCACAAAACGACTGTCAAAGTTCTTCTTTCTGTGTGAAACGTGGGGTATGAGGTGACAAACTAAAGAGGTGGTGGATAAACGAACCTTTCTAAGGCTTCCTGCTCCTTTCTTCTCTCATCTTCCTTCTTTACACCCCGTGAGGCCAACTTTCAAAAACGTGTTGGGTAGCATTTCCGCACCTCCTTCGATCTCTGGACGCGTTCAAGGAATGAACCATCGTTCGTGAACACGTTTGCAGGCTTTGGCATATTTCGCAATGAGCTGAGCTTGGAAGACAACGACGGAGGTGTTGGAATAGGAGACGCGTAACTGGTGCGAATATATGAGCTCGAGGCGTTTGACATCGTTGATTACCAGGTGAGAAGGAGGTGATAAGGGTCAATATGAAGGGTCAATGAAGTTAGATGGTATTCCCGGTACAGTTCCGAAGCCCGACGATTAGCCGGGTGACACGTGCCATGTAGCCGCTCCTCCGAGTCGTCTACTCCTGCTTTGCGCGAGAATAGCATAGTCCCCGAATCTCTCAAGAAACGAGCAGAAAGCTCCTCTACACCCGGACTGGAGCATAACGCCGATCTGGATCACATTCTTCGTTTGGTGTTCGACCGTTCGAAAAACACGCCTGTCAGGTGGAGTACTACTTAGTAGCTTCAAGTTGAAGGATGTGATGGTAGTGTATACCATCTACTACTCCTGCGGGTCTTCAAACCTCCTGAAGAAACGTCGTCTGCAGTGGCAATTCTTATAGCGCCGACAAGGAAAGGGATTGGGTTTGTTCAACATCAGCACGCTTTGGCCCCCAATCTCATCTCACTCCCAGTAGCTGCGCCACATCAAAATACACGCCAAGTCTTTTGGAAAACTATTGGATATCCACAATTTCGCTTATCCAGACCATATTACAGAAGATATCGGTTAGAGCGCATGTACCACTTCAAAGTTTTGCTCAGAGCACTGAATCTGACGAAATGATGGAGACAATTGTAGCCTAGACTCATGTAAGATGGAAGGCTCGATATTTTTTGTTCGTCGACTTGCCGTCTATGCAAAGGTCACCTCGAGGTACGACACAAATTCTGATGCGCGTATTTCTCTTATCTCTTTGCGCAGGTATCTCGTTTGGAATTGATGCAGAAAGATAGGATACTCAATTGAACAAGCTGAAGCGTTTGCAACCTCCAGCGTCCGTACACAAGATTGTCTCAGATATTCTGGACCATCCGCAGCATTTTTGGGTTTTGGACTCCGTCGAAAGCGATTACTTCGGAGAATCCTCGAGTGGCAACAGTAATGACGAAGACTCCGGCATAGACAACAGAAACGACGCGCCTTGCCACCAATGCGCATCAAATACTTGAATAGAAGCTACTGAGGCCATTCGATCGCCACTCCACCAGCGTGAAATTTTGCGATTAGCATTCACATTGTTGGAGAAGCGAATAAGCAAACACCTCTACAATTTTGACGCTTTATACTATACCTGCATGAGCTACTGCACCGATCAAAACGAAGGACACCCATGCACGTTTGCCATTTCTTCGCTCCACAATAGTCTCAGCCTTGCGGCTCCACGTCACCCCACCCAATTTCTCCTTTGTAACTTTCACTGGAGCCAGTTGTCGCTAGGTAGGCTCAATTCTATCTATGAAAACGATTCATGCCCTCACTGGGCGATTCTTTCAAGTCAAAGTGTTGCCTAGCTAAATATCCCTAGGGTGAAGTTCATATATCGCACTTCTGGTCGAGCTTTGCGTTCCATACGCCGCATGCACTCCCCTCTTAAAGAACAGTTATCAGCGACGGATGTATACTGTACTGGATCGAGTCTTATTATTTGGGCAATCGGGGACAATGGCGATCAATATGTGGCAGTGCGATCGCTTATGACAATGACTTTTGTCCGTCGGAGTCCGGATCTCGTCTTGGGGGCCACTGGCATGAGTACTTGAGTCGGCAAACTATCAGTTCATCATCATGAGCTCTCTTCTTCTTTCCGCGACGACATAAGTTACGTTTCCTTTCCGCAGTAATCTCCTAATCTCCTCCTCCTCCTCCTTTGCGTGTCAATCATGCAACACACTTTTTCTACGCTCTTCTTCATGACTTTGTTCGCGCTGCTGCGCAATGTGCACGGCCATATTGCTGCATGGCACAAAGGCATGGTATTCTTGCGAATACACTGTCATTCTTCCAAACTGACGAGAATCGTGCCCTCTAGGAATGTACTGCATTAACGGAACCTCTGGAACGGAGGATCCTTCGACAAACGACGCAGTGAATCCGTTATTTCAAGTACGCTGCAATTTTATGGCCAATTGTCGGCTACAGTCGCTCACGATCATCTTAGCTTCCCTTCTCTGACTGGTGGATGCACCACGTCAATAACGTGTGTGCTTGTGTTTTTACAACGTCGATGGCAGATCTGACAATGCGCTCATAGTGCGATCAATTTCCTCCAGCACCTGGAGACTTTCTTGAACTGTGCGCGATCTTTTTTCTTCGTACCTTTCAATAATGAACCATTTCATGACCAGGCCTGCTAATGGAGCCTTCACGGTTGAACTAGCGATGAACCGCGCTTTTACGACTTTATCTTTCGATGGACGTTTCGCTGGAAAGTTTGCAGACGGACAGAACCATCCAGATCTCGGTGATACGCCTGCAGGAGAGGTTCCATCATGTATCGTCGAGCCCAATAGTATGTTCCCATCATATGCCATCGTACGTCGTCGTCTTATCAAGTCAATCCACTACAGTACATGCTCAGAACCAAAGTATGGCGGCTGGATCTGCATTCGCAATCTCATATCAGGTATTTCCACCTTTCCACCAGCTTGCTGGCGTTGGCGAATCAACTATCTGCCCTAGTCGGATATTACCAAAGTCACGCCTGAGAATCTTGTGGTATTCTCTGTTCTCTATAAGTAAGTCTCGAACCGGTCAAGTTTATGTTGTCTATGTCTGACCGTGGTCATAGCTCTCCCTGGGAACGCGTCGCGACCTATTCTGTGCCAAATCTACCCGTTTGCCCTCCAGGCGGCTGCATCTGTGCGGTAAGTTTCCTTTCATCTTTTTTCGGCAAACTAATCCTGATCGCATTTTTTTACTTAGTGGGGCTGGGTAAGCATTTCTTTATTTCCCCTTATTTCAAGATCTCATCTATCTGCGCCCTACTAACACAGGTACCGAACGGGTAAGCACCTTTCCACTCCCCTTTCCCTTCTCTAATTGAGTTCTTGTATTTCAGATGCGGTCAACCCAACATGTACATGCTCCCCTACAGGTGCAAGGTGACCGGTTGGACAGGCCCGGCAGCAGTTGCCCCAGGGTCCCCTGGAGTATGGTGTGAAGACAACCCATCCGTCTGCGTCAAAGGCCCAAAACAAATGATTTACTGGAACCAGCTGGAAGGCAACAACATCGAGGTCAGCGGTACGGATCTGGCAGGAGACCCAAGGTCCCCAGCATATAATTCGAAACTCGGTTTTGTTAACGGTGCGTCTTGTTGTCGTGTATATCTTGATATTTCATAAATATGGTGCATGCACAGGTGCACAAAAAGACATCTTCATGAAAACAGGCTCTGCCACGCAGACCTCAGTCATCCCCGCACCGACGTCCAGCGGGACATCCAATACGAAACCATCAAGTTCCTCATCCAGGCTTCTTGTCGATGTGGTCTTGATGGCTCTGGTTATAATCCCTATCCTTGTGAGCTTGCATTGATGACTCTTATATCCTCTTACGAATGTACAATGTAAGCACTGTATTTAATACCATCTTCTGGACAATTGCGACATACTATGCAAGGATACTCTCCAATTACCAGCAAATGTTTCATAATCTTGCACAGCAAATCGTGTGGTAGGTTTGCGCTGGGGAAGGGAAGGCCGGATCTTATAGATGGTGTATCTCGGCAACCTTCGAAGCCGAAGAAGAAATGTTCCTCCTCCTGCTCCGCTAGAGCCTCGCGGCTCATCTGCCTCATCATTCATGAGTCATTTGCCGAGACGCCAAGTCCTTCCAGGTACAAAAAATGTCTCCATTTAGCCTTGTGGGGATCTGCCGCCGGCCCGGATTTCTGAAATTTACATCCTCATGTCGCGCAAGGAACTGGCATGGAATACCCTGTAGATGTTATCAGGCCTGTCGGATTTTTTCCGAGTCCCTACTAGCTAGAAACGAACTTTCACGTACTTACGGACGACGGACCAACACAGCGGGCAGAGAATCGAGATTCGAGGAAGATGCTTTCAGCCGGGGAACTAATCTGGGCCTCTTGCAGACCCCTTATTCGACTGTGCGTTGTTCATCCTTTCTAGCGTTTCCAAAGGCCTGACTGCCAGACCTACCAGTGTATTATGTGTGGCGAGCGGCTTTATACTCACTAAAACCGACAACTTCCCGGCGGTCGCCTCCCGAGGTGCTGGGCAGGTAATGCTCAACATTTGCCTACCGTGCCTTATGTTCTCGAAGATGGTCCCTGCATTCACGTCCGAGAACATTAGTTCATTAGGTTCAGTATATCCCTCCAGCTAATGCAATTTTCTTATTCTACTGTTACAGGCCCACTTGTTCTCGTTGCAATCTTGTATGAGGCCATCGGCATCACGATGGCGTGGATTATCAAGCAATTTTTTTGGGTTCCACATCGATTTCGCTATGGTGTATTGGTTGCGGGTGGGTGGGGTAATGTGGGGGACATACGTGAGTAATATTTTCAATATTGTCTTTCTTGAGCTTCCCGACTCCAGAGGTGCTTGGCACATGGACATTCTGTTCATTGTTCTTCCTCGATCTGTAGTTAACCCGTCTTCTCGTTTCTCTCAGCGACCTCGGTCATCGTGAGCGTAACAGGCGCTGCCCCTTTTAATGGGACGACCGATCAGAATCTATCGGTTGCGTACATCTCTGCATTTATTCTCGTGTTTATGGTGCGTGAACTTCAAGCATTCGGAAACTATCCATTGCGTTGCTCATGGCCTGCGATAGTTAACTCTCTTCCCTGGTGGCGGACATCGCTGGATCGCCATGGATTATATTGGGCCTGACGTCGAACCGGAGGAGGTCAAGGAGGCCGTAAAACGCCGCCGGCAAGCAGTACTTTACGCCGTGCCAAACGCTATTGCCAGGATTACTGGCCGGCCTTTGAGGGTGAGAAGAAGTGATGAGAAGCAGATGGACAACGCAGCATCGCATGGACGCTTTGAAGAAAAGGCCAGGAACCAACAAGGACAAGAAACGAATGACGTTGAGATGAACAGGAACAGTGATACTAGGGCAGTAGGCTTCACGACAGCGACCGCCGCGCCGCCGCTGATAAGCAAGCACGTCTCGTTTTACGAGGATGCGACAACAGCTGTGCCTACCGATGGTGTGCGTTCGCCTATATGCAGCCCTACTCCAACTGAGGCTGGGTATGCTATCGGTTCTGCTACGCCGACAACCGCAGGTGCCGAAGGCCACAAATCTATCCTGCAGATCCAAGAGGATGCTTTGCCTACGACAAGTTACGTCTCCCCGCCAGCTGCTAAGCCTTCAATGGATGATTCCTCCACAACACGGTCAGACTCGAATTCAATACTCATTCGATATATTTTGGCAGTTGCTCGTGTTCTGCGCGCTTTTCTCTACTCTCTGCTATCCCCAGCGTCTCTGGGAATCCTTCTATCCTTCCCTATAGCCCTAATTCCACCGCTTAAAGGGCTGTTTGTTCACCTTCCTCCCTCTTCCTCGACGTCGAATTTTTCAAACCCACATATTCCCCCCGCCCCTGACGGCCTTCCGCCCCTCTCTATCATCCTAGACACCGCAACCTTCATCGGTGCGGCGTCTGTCCCCCTGGGTTTAATATGCCTGGGCGCTGCTCTTGCAAGGCTCAACGTTCCCCGGAATCAGTGGCGCACCCTTCCCCTGGGTGCCATCGGGATGCTTGCAATCGGGAAGATTCTCGTGGCGCCTGTACTTGGCGTCAGCATTGTAATGGGATTGGTGAACGCAGGTGTCATCGCGAAAGAGGATAAAGTTCTTCAATTTGTCTGCATGTAAGGATTATTCGGACGCACTGAACGTGGCATTTGACTGATCAATCGCCCAGATTTTTCTCCTGCTTACCCACTGCAACAACTCAGGTTTTCCTGACACAGGTGTTCAGCGGTACTGGTAGCGCCGAACATCTTTCTGCATTCCTTATCCCACAGTATATCCTTATGTTCGTCTCGATGACAGGTCTAACTGCGTATACTTTGCAGCATCTCTTTTAATCTTCTCGTTATTTTTTGGGCTCCTTGTGGCGTCGATATGTTTTCCCCCTACTGGTCGTGTACATCGATATCGGCATCACCTCTGATGATTCTGTATCAATGCTCTAGAATTCCATCTGACGACATTCACTTTTGCCTGTGCACTCAGACGCTTGGGGGCCGGGGCTATTAAGGTGCTTGAGCGTTGATAGCCGCCGGCAATCAAACTTGATTATGCAAGTTGTTATTTTCCACCTCCCATTCTTCCTGACCCTCTCAGACTCTATGTACATATAACTAAGATGACGCAATTTGGAGCAGCAAAAGGGAGAATAGGAGACTTCGGGGAAAGGTGGGTTCAAAAGGAGGTCCTGAAAAGGCACGATAAGTCTCCTTGAAATCACTATCATTCCGAGTCTAAGTTGAACCACCATCATCCGACTCACTCACAAAGCTTAACATCTCCTAACGAACTTAACCCCTCACCACCTGATTAGTTATCGCTATGTCTCCCACTGCCTACACCCTTGCATGCGGGAAGTTCGAGATAAAGTACTGCTCCCGCTGTGATCTCATGTTCCAATCAAAAGCTCAACCGTGCAGCCGCAACACATGCAGACATTTAACAATCACCCACGCTTCGACGGCTGCAAACGTACCTTCCTCAACATGAACTCTCTCAGCATTGTGAGTTCACCTCCCGCTGTCCCTCTCCCAATTTCTTGACTAATTCTCCTTGCCTCCTTTACAGCATTTCCTGCTCTCCACTGCAATGAGTGCGATAAGCAGTTCAAATCAGCTGCCGGACTCCGCGTTCACGTCCAACAGTCCGCTGCCCACGGAGATTACGACTCCGATGACGACGATGAGCATGTGGATTATGATGCCGGACGCGCTCCTGACTGGGAAGACGAAGTCGCCCACCGCCAGGAGGAATTCGAGCAATCGAATCAGACTGAAGTGCCCATCGACGTCGTAAAAGAGGCTAATGAGAGCCGCTTGACGCATATCCAGCGCAAGGCAGCATTGATGGTAGTGGCTTCCAAGTTTCTCGAGGACAAGAACAGCAAGAAGGGGAGATTCCGCCGAATGCTCCCAAGCCTTCCACGGCGAGTCGCGGTG
>JABCKJ010000595.1:0-11415 GCA_018850815.1 Asterophora lycoperdoides
AAATCTCGTTGAATACCCTCCAAAAATTGGCCGACCCCCAAATGTCGTGGGAAAAAGGAAAAGAGGGCGGATTCAGACGTTTCTCCATACGCTGAATCCGAATCCGTCGTCAGATTTTCCCAGAAAAATCTGGTTCAGCGACGATCAAAATTGTCGTGTTTGGTTGTCCCCAACTGTATACCGTTTTGAATTGGCGAACTTTGGTCCAGCATAGAGACTCGAGAGTAAGAAAAAGAAGGGAGAAAGAAAAGGCAAGAAAAACATATTGTCCCAGAAAAGTCTGGCATGCGTTCCGGCGCCCCGTTTCATGTTTGTGGGTTTGTGGGGTTTGCAAGCTTGAAGCCCATACTGCTAATATTACTATTATTTATTCCTCCTCACTTTGAACCACGCTGTTCCCAAAAACAGGACCCAGGCTAGGGCGATGGTCACCGCGCTGAGCAACGCGAAAGCAAACCCTCGCCGAACTTCTCCTTTGCTGCGAGCAATTGGACTTCCTGCCGGCGCCCTTGTTTCAGCGTAAATATCCGTATACCTGGAAGAGGAACCTGCGGGAACAAGGAGCGGCTCCTCAGCCGAGCCCCTCTGTTTCTGCGCTGCATATGCCCGCTCTGTGCGCCTCTGTAATCCTGCCAAAGCGAGAATACTGAGAAACTGAAGGATGTTTAGGATCAGGAATGTATTCAACAGATTTTGAAACGCGGATTTGGGATCGATTCTCTTCCGCGTGTCCAATGCAAGTCCGGCCAAGGTTTGGAAGATTGTCGATCCTGCTTGTTCAATCTGTAATCTAGTGATTGAGTCACATGGAGGAATTGAGTTCAAATGGCGACCTACACTCTTGTGGGCACCCAGTGCAGTCGAAACATACTTCGGGGGCACGATTTTCGGCACAATGACGACAAGCAGCACTTGTGAATGAAGAATAAGGGTCAGCAGCTTCCCCTTGTGCCCGGCACAAAATGACTAACAAGGTGCAAAACCATGGCCAAGTGCGAAAAGGCCTATTGATGGCCCAGGTATCCTAGTCCAGGAAGGTGGGAGTGCAAGCCAGGTATAAGCGGAGAGCGTGATGCAAGAAGAGGCGAGCAGCAGCTGCACCACAATTGGGCGATGCTTGAATTTGTCTACAAGGAACCCGCACTTGAATCTCGTCAATGGAATGACCTCAATATCCCATCTGAAGCTCACAATGGGATAGAGGAACAGGCTTGCAGACAAGAGGTAGGATGCCTGGGTGGCTGCATCTCTTTCTGTTAGTGTATAGCGTATTTGAATGATGTTCCTGGGAAACGTTAAGGATGAATATCTGGCAAGAATCGCTGTGCACTCACGCAGCCAAGTGGGTAAAGGGCGACCACATCATTCCGCAAAAGATGTTAAGCGCCATGTACCTGATGGAGTTCAGTAAACATCGACGAAAAAGATTGATACATACGCCCAAAATACGTCGCCCAGTTTTGTGATTTGGCGTACATTGACCCTTCGTTTTGCTGCCACCGTCTCCAGCGCACGCGCTTCCGAGACATTGGTGACCGCGCGTGCGCGCGCCTCTTCTGTTATATCAGGGGCTTCCAGTTCAGCACCAGCACCTTCGATGAGCCACTTGGAACAGGCAATGTAAAAGAGGTTGATAGCGACAGAAAAGCCGGTGAGGAAAGTCGCAACGTAAAACGGTGCCCGAGGACCAAACCTCTCGGAGAGCGGGTACGATGAGCGCGCAGAGACGAAAGAGGCGACCTTTCCTGCGACAAGACCGAAAGCCATAGAGACTCCAAGGCCATGTGATGTGAAGAAACGGACAACGATTGTTTCCTGCACAACAGCCAGAGGACTGACACCAAGTCCGAATACAAAGAGGCCGAACACCATGAGAGGTATGCTTTCATAGATGTCTCCAAGCAGTAGCAAAAACTGCCCTGAAGTAATTGTCAATGTCGACCATCGACCAATCTCATTTCAACAAGCAAAATGCTTACCAAGAAATATCACTCCGGTGGCTAGGATACTCGTCAAGGTCGTTCCGAGGGTGCTTGCAAGCACCCCGCCAATAAGTGGTGTCCAGGTACTGTTCAAGCTGAACGCAGCGATCAGCAAGCCAAAGTCGGTGTGGGACGTTCCGATCTCGCGTGCCAGTCTGCTCTTCAAGGGGCCCAGGATGTATGAAGCACTATTCCGCCGGAATGAGCTTCGCAAATACAAGAAGACATGCAAGTATTCACTAATGGCTTCCAATACTCAAGCTACAGATGCACAGTAGCGCAACAGTCCGGATGAGGAATGCGCGTCGCTTCAGGGAGGGAGAAAGAGAGTTATCTTGAGTCGATACGTCGGTCGTCGATGCATGCTGGCCTACTAGCAAGCCTTCTGCAGGCTCATGCTCGGAATCGGAATCACTGCCTGGGCTACTGGGTCGCGTGCCGGCAGCAGCAAGAGGTTCATCACACGAGTAGCGCCGATGGCGGTCGTGGGCGGTGTCGGTGCCCTGTGGTGTCATCGTGGAGTGGCGGGTGGGACGGGGTGTCGTATCGCTGCCAGGCATGGCATTACATAGCAACACTGTCAGCGGCCGGAGCTGTGGGCATTCAATGCATCACATCATCTGAGGTCGAGGAATGGGGCAAGCGGCCAGATTACGGATATCGAAAGCTGCGTACTAGGTTGAACCTAATTAATCTCTCCTAGACAGACACCATCAGTTGTAACCTCCTTCTGTAGGTTGAACCAAAGTATCTGTGTACATACGTCTGACTTGGGGAGACCTATGGCTTGCTTAAGTATCAGATAACCAACATATTACCGTACTCCTTCAAAACTTGAGGTTACGACTGATGGTGTCTGTCTAGGAAAGACTACCATACTCCTCCTCCAACCTCGTTCATTTTCTACGCGGCAATAAATACTTACTGATTCAATGATAAGGAACCAGTATCTAAACAACATAATAACTGGAGTACTGAGTTATGATACCAGGGCCCAGGCCAAGCCGGCTGAGCATAGTGTTCGCAATGTCAAAGAAAAGCACTCACATAGCTCCGCTTGTTTCTCCTCACCCACAAACACGTCGCTATCATGGTCAGTACACACAGACCGAACTCAGTCCACCCAAGGGCTTCCGCTGTCAACGATTGACGGCATCTAGGTTCACTGTTTTGTTTGAGTCGCGAATGGAAGAGGTATGTTAACCGACCTTGATATAGTGGCTCTTCCTGAACAATCCCCACCAGTCCTTGTATTATGCATAAGACCTGCAGCGGTTCCCTGTCAGAACGGATGAGTACATCATGAACTCTGGAAAACAATATCGGAGAAGGACCTACCCACAACACACTAGTCACCAAAAGCCAAACAACAGAGCTCGCGATACTTGCCAAGAGATGGCTCGCTCCCTCGATAAACCACAATAGATACGCAGTCGAGAATAGCATCGTCCACGCAGCATTGAAGAGAATAAGGATCAAGCTACAGGAAACACAACAGAACGGTGTCAAGCAAGGCCATTGCATTGCACAAAGCTTCAAGGAGCCTACAGGGCATGATACTTTGGGCTGGGCCAGGTTCCGTTCTCATTCCCGGCGCTGACCAGGAACGCGGTCAGCCCGAGCTCTGCCAGGGCTGACAATGTCATAATAGTGAACAGGAAGGGGTGGTAGGTGGCCTTGGATGGCGGGGGATGTTGCTGAATGGGCCCTTGCCCTTTCGTTGCAGTCCAAGTCCGGAAGTCCATTCCAGTATTTTGGTTTTGGTTGGTTCTGGTGACGTTGTCTGAGCGAGAAATTGATCTGTGGTGGGTCGAGGGTCACAGTGTTGGTTGCGGAGGGCAAGGCAGCTGCCAGAAATAATGAGTAGTAGAAAGACCGCCTGTGGGAGGGCGTATGGTAGCAGTCATGAATTTCGCATTGAAGCCTGAAGTGTATCGCCTGCGCTGAAACTCGCACATGCTGAACACACGTTGAACAATGCTGATACGAAGTAGCTGCAAACCAAGGAGACTAAGACGATCGGCCGGGCATCCAAGTGTGAAACAGGTGTAGTTTGGCGGGGCGCCAAAGCGACATTCGCACCTCGTGTGTTGTGTGAGGTCGGTGATCAGCCGATCTGCATACTAGGGATGACGGCCGCACCGCAAGAAATATAGATCAGCTACACCTTTAAGTATACGCAGTTTGATGTCACGCCTAAATAAATTCAGGGTTGCAGAGTTGCGGAAATGTTTAGTGAAATAGAAACGAGGAGACGGAAGACAAGTAGCGAACGCCTACGACCCCAAAGCGGCTCTCGCAATCTGTAGCGCCCCTTCTTTCGTTTTATTGCCTGCGCAATCGGACCTCATTTAGGGACACTAATGCGCCCACAAAAAAAAACAAGCGCACCTCCAATGAAGCCAGAGGCATGGATGAAGATCCCACCGGGGATCCCGGACACGGTGGAAAGCTCGTCATCTCTCAGCCCTCTCCACTTCTCTGGGAGTGCCTTCCGGCTCTCGAAACTCTCCGGTGAGGCGGGAACGGCCTGGATGCGCCAGTTCCCCGCTGTTTCATCAGGGTATACCACGTAAATCGCGTCACCTGGGGTGATGTTTGACGCCTCATCCGCTTCCAGTTCAAATAGGTGCTCCTGAGATCATGATAAATAAATAAATAATTAGACCCAATGCAATGTAAGAGTGCAAAGATGATAAAGGCGGTTGGTAACACAAGATTTGACGCACTTTCCATGGGAGGAACTGCTCGAAGAGAATGATCTTTCCCGTGGGGTCGATGTTCTGTTTGCTCTGGGATACGGACGCGATGAGAATATCCCGCGCAGGAAGCCATGCGCTTGCGTAGTAGTTGAGCTTTCCCAGGAACTCTTCACCCGCCACTTGTGATGCTTTATCGAATTGGGCCTATGTGATAATGCCCTGGGTTCAGAGCTAGGCCATGATGAATATTCGCTGCACGGAACGTACATCAACGGTCTGTGCATCCGTGGACTGGTTCCATGATGGGTTGAGGGCGCCCACGCGGCTCGACAAATCTGTCCGGCTGCGGTATTTGGGCTTGAGATCGCTTGGGTATTGTGAGATTCCATTATCAATCGCGTCGATGGCTTCAATAAATTCCTGTTCCATAGTTCAGTCAGTGCTGGCATTTGAGAGGGTGGTAGTGACGGACGGACCCTGTAGAGCTTGAGCCACAGCGTCTCAACCTTGGGATCATCGGGAGACAGCTGAGTCGTATTCAAGATGACTTCTTTGCCAAAATGTCTGTCATAGGATGTTAGGAATAAGCCTATTTGCGAGGAGAGGTGACCCACTTGTAGACGAGGCCAGCTGATGAAAGCTTTGTCTCGAACCCATGACCGAAAACCTCGGTAAATCCACGCTGGTGGTGGTCGAATCTTTGTTTGCTTTCGTCGTAGACAGCACCAACATCAACAACAATGTCGCAGGTGTCAAGTGTGGCGGGATCTCGCGTGCGTTTCAAGTCTGGGCAACCTCAGGTAAACAGCAGGAACTGAGAGGCGTGAGGAACGCACCAGCATCACGGTATCTGTTGGTTCGGCGGAGCAAGAAGACAGCCAATGCTTCATCGCAGTGAAACGTCCCGTTGTGTGTACCGATGATCTGAAAAAGATTCACAAAGTGCAAGGATGGTGGATGGTGGGCAAACCTGCTTGCGCTTTTGCCGTTTTGAGGGCGTTTCCTGCGCGGCGATGGACATTGTTGAGCTATAAAAGCGCCCAGTTCGAAGGATCGATGGATATGATCTCGAAATTAGAGAGCGAAGAAGTTGCATGGGACTTGTGAAAGTAACGTGGGGGCGCCGGGGTTTGCCGTTTCGTAATTGCGAATAAGTAGATGATTAGAGAGCGACTACTGTATTCAACGAGCGTAGTGTCATAAGTACGTACAGTCTATGTCCAGAGATTGGGAAAGGGGAATATAGATCCGAGAAGTCCATGAAATTGTCCAGCCCAACAGTGTCTATGGCGGCCTCTACAGCGCGATCAATGCCCCACCGACGACCAACCCTCCAAGCCCAACCAGCCATGTGTTCCTGTGCAGCGTGACGGCCGCAGCAATGTAACCGTCGTCGGGGCCATAGGCTCCGCCAGTTGCGCCGGGCGAAGGTGCACCGGCAGTGCCACCTCCCGCAGGAATGTTAGTAGGGGCAGTGGGGAGGTTGACCGATGCTTGAGTGGAGGAGTGGGATTGAGTTGCGTTGCCAGACTGGCTGGCATTGCCGCTGTTGCTTGCGGTAGAAGCAGGCCCGTTGGTGGTGAGAGGGTGTGTACTTGTGATGACAATGGTGCTGGTGCCTGTGCTGATCTGGCGGTCTGGGCCAAAGGTAAGAAAAGTGGAGAGGGAGGTTGTTGTGATGACGGTGTGTGGGGGTGCACCTCCCGAGGCAGAGCCAGACTGGTGTTGGAAGGGGAAAGTGGGTCAGGGGGGATATGTGGGCGCTGAGCAGCGAAAACAGTACCTGGGCAGCTGCGAGGAGGGGCAGGGCGAGGAGGGCGAGGAACATCGGGGTCATTGCTGGGCGCATCGTCGTCGTCGTCGTCGTCGACAGTGAAGAGGAGGGGTCACGTGGGCGGGATAGACAAAAATGGGCGGTTGATTGGTTGAGCGCGACGGTGATGTCGCGTCCTGAGCCATTGCTGTCAACGGCAATCTCGCTTGTCCTCGAGTACATTGCCCCGCCATCGCTGCTTTCTCCTCTTCCCCCCCATCTCATCTCCTCTGCACTCACACAACGCCACCGTTTCCTCCACCTTACACCCGACGCCCCTGCTGATTACCTGGCTTGGCCCACTGATTCCCAGCCCAATGCTCAGCAGGCCGCCGTAGATCTGCTCGAAGCATTCCAGAAACCTCTCGACGAGCACGAGTACCATGTACGGTATACCGCCGATGAAGAATCTGTCTTTGCCCATGTTGCCATCTCTCCAGCGGAACAATCGGGCATCCGCATGGTTTTTCAATGGGAGCCTCCAGACGGCTGGAAGTTCCACAATCTTTCCCTCATGCCGTTCCCTGCAAACTCCTATCGCTCTGTAAACGATGCCATCGTCTACGAGCCACACGATTTCCTCCCCGAGCCACCCATGGTCTCCGTAGATGACGATGAACGCGACTCCTATTGGGACGCCTACGGTCTCAGTGATGACGATCAGCCTACGCTCGCCAAACCGAAGCCTGAATTTGAGGCTGGCTCGGAGGATGCCTACTGGGCTCAATACTCAGCTGTCCACGGTTAGTATTTTCCACCGCCGCTCCTTGTAATCCATCTCTCACCCATTCATAGGATCCGGCGACTCTGCACGTCCCACACCCCCCACTGTGAACCAAAAGCTGGCCGATGAACGTGTTATTCTAGCATACCCCGGGATCCGTACGTCCTCCGCCTACAACCCCCTCGAACCCCCCTCCCCCAACTCTCTCGCATACCGCCTCGCCAACATCTCTCCCCGCGCTGAATCCCCGCCCTTCGTCGATGATTCTGACTCTGGCTCAGGTTCAGATCTCGGCTCATCGCCGACTGCATCCCCGCCCCCCCTTACCTCCGTCTTCTCGTCCGACTTCTCGTCTCTTCTATCCATCGACACACACACGCCAGTCTTTCAAGTCGGCTCTGAGCTGTCGCCGTTGGCCGAGCAGCCGTTAAGAGACACTGACGAGTCCCGGGATGCACTCAAAGATACCATTCGCAGCGTATACCGCCTGTGGCGCACAGGCAGAGTTATCGGTTCCCCCACGCTCGACGGAGACAAAAAAGAGTTCCTCGAGCTCGTCCACGAGGTTATTGCAGAATCCTCGCTATAGCGATGCTGAGCCCGGGTGTTTAATTTGCATTTCATTCATTCCAGCACAGGCGGCACTTATTTATTTCGGCACTTTCAGTTTCAAAATTCGTAGTACGACCGTACATGGACAGACAGGGAAAGGGCCGGCATACCGCGACGATGAAGAATTATTTGTATAGTGTGGTACGAACAACAATGTGACGAATTTAACGCAGCAGTATATTTCATCGATATCCCTCCCCGACCCTCAGGCCACGTACCCGTTTCTGGCCGTGGGCCGGATTAGATCCGGATTAGGTGGCCGCCTAGGAAGAAGACAACTGCGTCATGCGAACATCGATGTCATGAGATACAATGTGGGTTGTTGGACAGTTCTAGACAAGCCTCTGTCGTGGCTCAGTCAATACCCATCTGGGGCCTGTTGGCGTACAAGTCGTGGAAATTTCATGTGTTCCTAGTATCCCGATGTCGCCGAGGTCTCGGATAGAGGGAATACGATTGTTTTCGGGGTGGTATTCCATCGATCAGTAGCTTGTGGATACTAAAGAACCCTAGCACCATCATGTGGAACATCAACTCATCTGAGGGCCTTCCCGGCTTTTCCTCCAAGAAGTCGTTGACACTGGCAGGTTGATACTTTTGTATTAACTGCAGCACGAGACACAATAGTGAGCCACTGGCAACGCTGGCGGTTATCTTAGACCGTAGCTTGGAGGCAAGTTTGCGCAAGCTACCATTTTAGTGACGCTATTCAGTTCCAAAGACCAGTCCACCACCAAAGAACGCCCGATATGGCCAGAATTCAATGGTGTATGAGTTATCCTGAAGCTCCCATCCAAACTAGAGGAGGCCTACATATTCATTTCTACGACCCGGCCCTTCTAAACCTTTGCAGAGGAGGTGCTGACCTTGAAAGATCAAGTGTCGACATGTGGCCAAACGCGTGGTATATTGCAGGTAAAAGCACTAATTTTAAAGTAGATGAACATGATGCAGACAAAATAAGCTTGCACTGGGATGTTGAAGATGACGCTGAGGATGATTGAGATAGACTGGCTACAAGTTAGCCGACGAGTCAGTGAGTGGCTCTTTCGTGTCTTCGCTGTATGCGACAGGAGACGATCGTTGGCCTACAGCCGAGGAGTCAGCGACACTTTCTGTCAGGTCTTCATCCTGGTCTTTGATGGGCAACGGCGGCTGTCCTGGAATTCGCTGTAGAATAGGTTTAGGGGACAAAGTGATGAGATTACATTAATAACCCACCTTGAAAGCGTATTTGCAGACAAGATACCCTTTGGGATTTAGACCTTTCTCCATCCAAGCCTAAAGGGCGAAGTGGTCAGCACAGCAAGACACCATCAAACCTCCAAGTACCAATGCATACCTTCTCTACGGTATAAAGACCATCATATCGATACCTGTAATAGCTGTGAGATCAGATGCTCAAACAAATTCAATGAATTTCTTGCCCTTCAGCCGGGGCATACGGAGATGTTGATTTGAAACCCCGTATTACTCGCACGGGCTTCCCAGTTTCGGAGGATCGCTATACGTAAACTCGAGTCAGCGCTAAGGTCAGGAGAGGACGATCGAGCAACGCACCTTCAGTGCTTTATTGAACTGTATGGCTGGTTAGTAGCCGAAAACAAAGAGACGGTGTATCGCAGGTCTTACGCTATTCTCGAACGTTTGGTCAGAGCTCTGCGGGGCAGTGCGAAGCTGTAGGAGAATCAACAAGAGGGCTATTATGTCTTGGGATGGGCACACACGTTTTTTGGCGCAGTCTTTGTCCCTTTAAGGTCTCTGCCACCTGGATGAACGTGGTGAGAGGGCGTCAACGATCTCAAGGTAAAACCAACCGGAGCCGGTGTATGTACTGTGGAAGATCTTTCAAGAGGTTTTGATTCACTCAGCCAACTAGGGGCACTTACAAGGCATATCCAAGATCAACGTCGTCGTCATACCCGCCACTGAGAGCGACGCTATAGGCTCCTTGAGAGCCGCCAGAAATTCCTGCCACCCACGGCCTGTAGAGTCATAAGATTACGGAATGGAAGTGATATGATATACGTACGCATGAATCGAGTCTTTGCTACATCCCTCCCTAGTTTCCCACCAAGAGCCCACAGGTACTCCTGGAATGGAGCCAAAAGTTTTCCTGTGTATTCCGAACGTAAATTTCTGAAGATAGTAAATAGGAAATGCAACCACGCACGGGTCGTAAGTTCTGACGCTCTTCTCAGGTCTGAGCTTATCTGCGTCTTGCATACTTTTGATGCCAGACGTATATGCCAATGGGAGGGGATCTCTGCGCTGTTGTTCCGCGGTATAGTCCACCTTTTTACCTGTATTGCGGGAGCTTCGGCGGATACTACCATCAGCTGGAACAGGCTCAGACTCGATTAGCCGCGGCGCTTTCGCTACTACAAGATGCTCGTCAGTGTCAGGCGCGGATTTTCGTTTTCTGACCACCGCTTTCGATCGCCGCATCTTCTCCTTCGGTTCAAAGAGTGGTTTATTTAGCCCGAGAGATTTCAATAGCTCTGCGTTCTGCGGCCGTCGTCACATTCGCACATTCAAGGTTGAAACAGATATGAGAATCAGTAGGACGCACCCTTTGCATATTGATAGCACGCTGCTTTTCATATTCGGAGACCATCTTCGCGCCGTATAGCAAAAAATACTGAACAGTGTGGGCTTGGTGTGGTGCCACTGGGGGGTCACCAACTCACCGTCAGTGGCAGTGGCAGTGCGCAAGTTCAATCACATGACTTTGTCGTGACCGCGAAAATTATAGTGGGCATGGGCAACTGTGTCCCACCGGGCGCACCTTAGCAATGGAAACAAGACAATCGACCCATGTTTTCTTGCGCGGGATAGGGCCAAAATACTATTTTGTTTGTATTTGACAGAAAAAATTCCAATTTTTTCAAGTGCAACATGTTGCTGGTCGTGTTATCTCACTGCTGCACCCCGGATTTCGAAGATTTTTCTGTCAAATACAAATCAAACGAAAGAATACACCTAATCCGCCTGTTTATGAGGTATCAGCTACCCCGTATTCGAATACTAAGGTATCATCGCCTCGAAGCCTTGATCAACACATACAAACAATGTGTTGCGTCGCAAAATTCCATCTAGTATACATCTGTTCACATTCTCTACGTGTCAAAAAATGTCGAAACCTACGAGGCTATTCAAGAAAGCTTGCCGCTATGCTGTAGTAATTAAAAAACGCGACAGAAAGGCCGACCGACAGGTGCAAACAGCTGTTGCCTGGGCAGCATCATCCACATCCAGGGCCGCAGTTGGATCCTATCTTGATAAACAATGCGAGGCTACTCCCCAGGAGAGTTCTGGAGCAGTTATAGACCCAGTGTCAGGGGACGCTATCGGACCCCGACGTCGGACCCGAGCGTTGGGCCCAGACAACCTTCGTCGGGCCCGACCGTGCGCCCCCAACTCCCACCTTGGACGCCCTTCTCGCTAGCACTGGTGCTATGTACATATTGGTATCCTTCGCTCCTTTACACTACGTTCGTTACTTACACTATTACTTATTTTTACCTTCCGACACGAGGCGCGCCTTGCCGAGGCGCATGTCCGAACACGCGCGATCCGCGT
>JABCKJ010000596.1:0-11391 GCA_018850815.1 Asterophora lycoperdoides
TCCGAAGCGAAAACATGGCAAAAGCTCGCACCAAATCTATACCATTCCGACGGCACCCCCAAAAACAAAAAGTTTCACCGCCCCCCCCCAACAGCAAAAAAAAAAAAAAAAAAAAAAAAAACCAAGCGTGATGCTGGATCCACCCACAAGTCCCACGACTCCTCCTCTTCCCCACACGGACTGCACAAACTAATGCAATAGCTCACCTTTGAACAGTGTCAAATAAAATATACAAGAATCTCAAACAGCAAACTCCTCCACATGCAACGCGACCTCCCTCCCCTTGCCTTTGCCCCCACAACCGCATTCTCAAGCCCTTTCTCCAAGCCTCCTTGCTCTTGTGCTGGTGTTTCTCCACCCGCTGGTTGGCACTCAGGTTCAACGTCACCATCGTCAGATCAACAAGCCTGCAGGTGCGGTGGGCTGGTTAGCAGGGAAGGGGTGGATGGAAACGAGGAGAAAGGAAGAAAGACGAAGAAAAGCAAACGCACTGAAAGACCGTGTGCACCGCGCCTGAGCACCACCTTTGGCATCTTAGGGTTCACGATGGAAGGTAGGGAGAAGGGAATGCAATCCAAAAAAAGAGTGACAAGAACCCTGCCCAAAAAGGGAGGGATGGGAAGGGGGGAGAGAGGATGAGAGGGGGTTATGATAGGGGAAAGGAGGTTTGCCAGTCTGCCTTTGGGCTCCTTGCATCGAAAGTTACTTTTGTCCTGACCTTACAACCAACTACAATCCTCTTCTCGACACTCACCGACGTACATGTACAAGGCCCAGGGCTCTCCCGTTACCATAGTGAGAAGATATCATGGTGCCGCACAGTGCGTGGCGAGCCACGTTCTTCTATTGTGGCTCGCATTCGAAACTTTTTCGGACTTGACAGGCTCAGCACACCGCCAGCACTCTGCCTACTATGGCATAACCCAGTAGAACACGGCATTCGACACTTTTCGGACTTGGGTTGAATTTGATGCAGTATACAGTAGCCCCTACGACCCACACAGCCAATGAAAGAAAAGCCTCAGGGATCACTCCCACGGGATGTCACTCCGTGATGTGTGATGGCACAAAAGCCTCAGGGTGCGCGCGGGTCGCGGGTCCCGGTCCCCTCCTTTTTTTTTGCTCTCCCCTTGCTTTGCTTTGTTTGCGTGCCCTTGCTTGCTTGCTTGCTTGCTTCCTGCCCTCGCGGTCTTTCCGCTGCTGCTGCTGCTGCCCCCGCGCTGTGTCCACTGCTGCCCCCGCGCTGCGTCTGGTTGCTGTTGTTGCCTCACGCTTTCTTGTGTCGTTTATCATAGCCGAATTCGCTGTGCTCTCTGGCTGTCAACGTGTATAGGAGGGTGTTTCGTTTTGCTGGGACTCCAGCACAGGACAAGTATGATTTTCACCAGGGCGCCTCGTGCGTTCCCTCTTCCGAGCTTCGCTTGTCCTGCTAAGCCCCCTCCCCGTGCTCCATGGTCCGTGCGCCGTGCGCATCCCCTCTTCACAGCCCCACCACGTATTCCCATCTACACTTCTCCGCACCACGCACCCACAGCCCCTTCACCCTCCCCGCCGCCAACATCTCGCCCTCTGCCCCCGGGCCCCGCTGACCAACCTCCTCTGACACCCACCGAGCCCCCATCACCCGCCACCATCATCACCCGACATCGCCATACCCACCCACCCACGCACTGGGCCCCCCGTGCTCCCCAGAAAAAAGTTTTTGTCTCGCTTTGACTCGGGGAATGACTCGGGAACTCTGACGTGTGAAACCTGTGTTTTTTGCTATGTCTTAGTCTTAGTCTGTGCAAGAAAACGAAAAAGTCTGGGTGCTGGGTGCTGGGTACTGGGATCTGGTGTCGACTATATCGCCGTCTTTGCACTCCTGCTTGTTTTTTTTTTCGCCTTCGTTGCACCGGACTGTGAATGGGGCGGGCGACGCTAGCGACGGGCGGTTACTTTTTCATGTTATCCCGCAGCACCGCAATAATCATGTTTTTTAAATTCTTTATATCCCGCTTTTTTTTTCTCTCTCTATCTTTGCAATTGATCTTCCCACGCTGATGAATCCGGATTCCTGCGAAAATTCCGTTGTCCCTTGTTCTTGTTTTCCCTCCCTCCCTGATCTCCTCCCGCTAGCCCACCGACGAGGATAGATATCAGATACTGACACCGCGACCCGCGACGACGGCAACAGAACAACACTCGAAGACTTGGAGAAGAAGATGGCAGACACCGGTGCGGCGCCTGTCATTCCCGGCGAGCTGCAGCCGTACAAGTGCGTCCCCCTCCATTCCATTTTCTTGCTTGGTCGCTATCGCCATCTACTCCTCCCCTCCTACTCCATCCACCTGCCCCTGCCCCTGCTCCCACTCCCACTCCCACTCCTACCCTCCTACCCCACACCCCGCGTCCCTAACCCCGCGTCCCGCATACCGAATCCTGAGTACTGATCCCCCACCCCAACCCCCGTGCAGCTCATACCTCATCGACCCGCAATACCAGCGCAAATTCACCTACGCATGGCTCGCCGTGCTCGGCTTCTTCGTCGCGCGCGCGCTGCCCGCGCTCGCTCGCTCCGCCCAGCACACCAAGGCAGGCGAGCGCTGGCGCTGGGCGTGGGCCGGCGCGTGGGGCGTCACGGAGGACTGGCGCGGGCGGTATGCGCGCCTTGCTGAGGATACGGACGCAGATGGGGAGGCGAGCAAGCGCGAGGCGGGCGTGGCGCCAAGGGCGGTGTGCTGCCACCGGCCGGGGAGCGCGAGTATCCGCAGCGGGGAGAGGAGGAGGAGGAGTAAGACGAGGGAGACGCTGGCGCGCGTGCTGAGCGTGCTCGGCTCGCTTGTGTGCTGGACGCCGCCGTGGGTCGGGCTCAACGCCGGGCAGTGTGCGTGGTCTTGATTTCGTTTATGAGTATCTGCACTGACTCCCACACCCCACACCCCACCCAGTATCCCTCCTCTTCCTCTACCTCTCCACCGTCCTCTCCTGCCTCCTCACCTCCTCCCAGCTCATCTCCAACGCCAACCGCGCCGGCTTCCTCGCCCTCGCGCACCTTCCGCCCCTCTTCCTCCTCTCCTCGCGCACCGCGCTCCTCCTCCCGCCCCTCTCCCTCCTCTTCCCCCCGGCGCTCTTCACGCCGACGCGCACGAACTTTTTGCACCGCTGGCTCGCGCGCGGCGCGACGGCGCTCGTGGTGGTGCATGGCGGGCTGTGGATTCGGAACCACTTGAGGTGGAGGATCCCGATTTTGGGCCAGGAGAAGGAGATGACGGGCGTGGCGGGGATGGGCGTGTTGGGCGTGCTTGGGGCGGCGAGTGTGAGGGGGGTGAGGAGGGGCGCGTGGAGGGTGTTTATGGGCGTGCAGTGAGTGTCTTTGGGTTTTTGATTTGCTTCCTGCTTGTTGTTGGTCGTTCGTTTTTCTTCGTTCGTTCCTTTTCTCGCTCCCTCTCCCAGCCTCCCCCCCTCACCCCCTCACCCTCTTTACTCCCCCCCCCCCCAATCCTCCGATCGTTCATTCGTCCCGTCCCTCGTCCCTTCCCTCCGCTTTTGGGGTTCCTACCTTCCATCGTTCCATCGCTTATCCATCCTCCCCCTTTCTCTCCCCTTCTCCCCCCTCCCCTTTGGGGTTGTATTTGTCTGTTCATTCTCCCTCACTTCCAATCACCTTAACACCCTCTTTCCTCCTCCGCCCCCAGCCGTCGTTCCGTCGTCCCTTTCCTTCCGTTTTCGGGTTGCATCCCTTTCTTCTTCCTACCTTCCACCGTTCGGTCGTTTTTTCGTCCTCACCCCCTCTCACCCTCGCTCCCTGCGTTTGGGGGGTTGGGTTTGTTTCTTCCTACCCCGTTCGATCGTTCGTCCTCCACTCTTTCTCTCTCCCTCCTCTCTCCTTCGCCTTCCTCACCATCTCCCCATGTCCTTCGCTTCGGATTGGATTCGCTTCTCCTTCCCTTTCTCCTTCATTCTTCCCTCCCCCTCTCCCCCTCTCCCCCTCTCCAACCCCCAACTAACTCCCCCTCCCCAGCTTCCTCGCAGTCCCAGCATTCTTCATCCTCCTCTGCTACCACACACCCTACGCCGCCCCCTGGATCGCCGCCCCCCTCGCCATATACGCGCTCGAACTCGCCCTCCGTGCTGCACGCGTGACCATACGCGATGCGTGGCTCATCCGGGTCGGCGGTGGGATGACAATCGTGAGTCGTCGGACGTGTCTTGTTTGTGTTGGTGTGTTGGGGCGCTCGATGGCGTGGCGTCTCTCGCTTCTCTTCTCTTATATTCGTGTTTTTGCATATACCGTATACTGATAATACCCTACCCCGTGCGCAGATCCACATCCCGGAATGCGACCAGGGCTTCCGCGGGGGCCAGCACGTCCGCGTGCGCGTCTTCCTCGCGGGGCGCGTCTTCGAGTCGCACCCGCTCTCCATCATGGGCGGGTCCTCGCAGTTCCTCACAAAGCCCGACTCCAACGCCAACTCCAACACCGGCACCGACAATGTCAACAACAACGCAGCAACTGCGACCACCACCACCACCACCACCACCACGTGCCTCCGCATGCACGACGTCGCTGCGTACTACACCGGCTCCGACGCGGGCTTGGGACCCGGAGACGACGCACCCGGCATCATCCTCGGCGCACGCGTCGTCGGCCCGTGGACGCGCGCGCTCAACGCGTACGCCGCAACGCAGGAGGCGCGCCGGCTCTCCCTGGCGTCCTCGTCCTCGTCCTCTTCCGCCTCGTCTTTCGCCACCACCAGCACAGACCCGGACTCGGACTCGGTGGACGTGGACGTGGACCCCGAAGCGCCGTCGACGATGCCGATCCCGATCCAGGTGATGCTCGACGGGCCGTACGCCGGGTGTGCGCTTGACCTGGCGGAGTACGACCGCGTGCTGGTCGTGGCGGGCGGCAGTGGTGCGACGTTTGCGATTGGGGTCGTGGACGAGGTCGTGGCTGCTGCGCGCTCGGCGGGGGCGGGGGCGAGGCCAAAGGTGGTGCATCTCGTGTGGTGTACTAGGTCTTTCGGTGCGTTGCGTTTTGTTTGCCTCTCCCTTTCTTCCTTCTTCTTCCTTCTGTCTTCTTTCTTCTCTCTTTCTTTCCTCGCTTTTTGTCCCACAACAAAACTCACGCACCCAACCGACCGGCACCTGCAGGCTCCATCAAATGGTTCGCACCCCTCCTGCGCGCCCTCGCGCGCGCCGCCGCCGCCGCGTCCACCCCCCGGCTCCGCCTCCGCATGACGGTTTACGTGACGTGCATGTGCGCGCCTGAGGACACGGGCGTCCCCGGGCTCGAGGTGCGCGTCGGGGGGCGCCCCGAGATCGGGCGGCTTGTGCGCGGGCTGGCGGGTGTGGGGGAGTACGACGTGGGGGGCGCGGGGAAGGAAAAGGACAAGGAAGGAAAGGGGAAGGGAACGGGTGGGGAGGAGGAGGAGATGTGTGGGTGTGGGTGTGTCGAGGAGGCGCTGGAAAGGGAGCGCGCGGAGGCCCGGGAAAGGGAAAGGGAAAGGGAAAGGGAAACGGCAGCCAAGGGCAAGTCGTGTTGTCAATCCGACGACGACGGCGCCGATGGAGCAGCGGACGGAGCGCAAGAGCTGCGGGACCTGGAGAAAGGGCTTGAGCTTGGTGGTGGGGACCGCGGGGAGAGAGGGAGGCTGGCGGTGTGTGTGAGCGGCCCGCAGAGCCTCGTGCGCGAGGCGGCGAATGCGGTGGCGAGGGCCAAGGCGAGCGGGCGGGAGGTTGCGTTGCATGCGGAGGAGTTTGCGGTGTGAGTGTATGGACATGGTGGTGGCATGCTAGAGTAAAGATGTTGGGGGCTTGTGTATTCCGCCCCATTTATTTGATGTTATTCCATTCATGAGGTGTGGGAGGGGGGAGGGGAAGACTTCGTCTTCCGCCGTTGGTTGTTGGGGTTTTTTTTTCGATTCTAGGAAGGCCGAGCCCAGATTGGTGAGCAGGTGGGGCTGTGTGTGTGCGTAGGGAGCACACATCATGGAGGTACTTTCTGGTAGTCCTCATAACTGCACGCCACTGTAAAGGTTGACCTTGCACTTGCACGTCAGTGGCGAGCAGCTACTCTTGGAAGGAGGCGGATAGTACTTGATCGGAAAAATTGTATAGAAGCTGGCAGCCTGCAGGATGAAGACGATTTTTGCATTGGTTATGATATATGATCGATGGAGGCCTAGAGGGTCCTGCGTGTAGGAGTATAGGAGGTGTCTTAGTGACGGTGGCGGTGTTCTCCTTGTATAGTCGACGCCAACGTTCATCGATTATTCCACACATCCACGTCAAGCCGCCTCCATGCTGATCAAATGCAGTCCGATGATCAACTTGTATGGGAAAAGGTCGTCAACGATGCAGGCCTCCGTAACGATCTTGTGCTTTCTCTGGCGGAAACGAATCGAGCAAAGGTGCTTCGGGGTGACGTTGAGCGCACAACGCTTCTTGCGATGGACGAGGAGATTGCTGCTCTTCTAACCCGGAGGCAGGTGTACGCAGAAAAAGTGGTCGAGAAGTTCCGTGTGGCTCTTGCACCCGTCAAACGCCTTCCAGTAGAGCTTCTGGCCATGATATTCGCCCATTTTAATGCCATTGGTCGGAATCAATTCCACGACGCCAGTTCACCCCCCTGGTCACTCGGACAAGTGTGCGCGCTTTGGAGGCGGGTGTCTCACAGCGATTCCCAACTTTGGAGCGTCGACATTTCTGATCCCGAGTCTGTTGGCTGGGTCGCAATCCTTCCGCTAGATGCCAACGTCAAGCTCAGTGTCTCCAGGCTGCACGATAGCTTAGATCGCCTTATTCCGATCCTCCAACGTGTCACACACCTTGGACTCAGCGTGGACATCCTCCAGCTCAGTACGTTGTGGCGGATTGCTAGCCCCGAGAGCTTTGCCAAGCTGGAAAGCTTGAATCTTCAATGCACTGATGACGCTGACCCGCTGAACGTACCCCAAGATGGCTCACACTGGGTTCAACACTCGCCCTTCCGTCTTGCTTACAACCTGCAACCTCTTATCATCAACGACTGCGGAGTAGAACTCGGGGGCCTGAAACTTGCCCTCCTCATCCTCGAGGGGCTGGGCTTTTTCAGGAACCAGATCTCATCGCTTGATTTATCAGGCATTCGCAACCTACCTGCTACGGTGCTGGCCACGTATATCAAGACCTTTTCAGCGCTCAAGACCCTCATCATCCACGTAGGGCCCGAGCTAGACGGGGGTGACGAACATTCTTTGCTACTTCCAGTTGTCTTCAATGGCTTGCAATCCCTTCACTCATTGACCGTCAAGACTTACCGCATTCATGAACTGAAAATCGAACCTCCCGCGTCTCTAGCGTTGAGAGGAATGCAGCTGGAAGCATGGGCTCGCCTTTCTGTTCTCGACGTATCCCACGCGTTTGTCACCGATTATTCCTTCTTACGCCAGCTTCTCACCCAGTGTCAACAGTTGACTGAATTATTTTCTGCTGTTCTCCGCCCCTCAGGCGGATTCGACACCCATAATCGCGACGTATCCCTTCCCCGCCTAAAATCACTACATCTCACGCGCATCGAACACTCCTGGATGTTTCGATCGCTGGTTACTCCTGCCCTGAGCAAACTCGAGATCGAGTTTGCAAAACAGTCTTACGTCGATATGGCCGCAGTGGGTCGTATGATAACATCTTCTGTGTGCCCGATTCAAGACTTTAGGTGCAGTGTGAGCTTGCTGTCGGGCGCCCCGCAGGATCGCTATCTACCTGACCCCCTCCAGCTTTTCATGGGATTCCGGCAGCTCGGCGCGTGCGCATCCAATGCACCATTTGGACACATATGTCTCCGCGAGGCTTGCGCAAGGAGAAATACTGCCATGCGTGGAGGAGCTGCAGTGGCCGATGGAGAGCTTCACGGGATACATTCAACTGATCGAGACGCACCTCGAATGGGAGATCAAGACTCATGGACGGGTGGTGCTCCAACAGTGGGGCCCATGTTTCTGGAAAGACAGTAGATACGATGAACTTCGTGAGCAGTACGGAATCACTGTAATTCCTCAAATCATTGAAGACGCATAACTGGAGCTCCCTTGATTCGCGCTGTCTTCTTGAGATCCTCCATGTGTCCACGCCGCCGAAGACGGTGACATTGTTCCCTGGTGCGAGGTGATTTTGTTCAGCTTCAGCTGCTTATTCGTGGCGGGGAGGAAGCAGCGTCGGACGTACCGCTGAACAAAAACATCGTAGTCGACCCGGGCGTACTCGACTCGTGTATCGCATTCCCATACGGCGTCGTCCCGCGATGCGGACTATCACTCGACTCGTACGCGCCTTCCCCGCTTGACCAGCTTCCAGTGTGCGTGAGTGCCTCGTCATCATCGTCTACAATCAACCTCTGCCCAAGGCCCACGAGCGGCGTCTTTTGACCCGCAGCGGTACCACTGTCCCGCGGCGGGCGGCTGGGGGTCCTCGTACGACGTTTGAGCGGGCGGGGAGCCGTCGATTGACAACGGGCGGATCTGGGTGCCTAAGTAGCATATAACATGTACGTACAACATGAGATCCTGATAAGTATGTAGGAGCAAGACGACAAACACACCGTCGAAAGTGATCGAAAGCCAACTGTACTCCTCCGCGTCACCCTTGTCCGTCGAGGCGAGAGCAGGCCAGATGGCCGAAGGACCACAGTATGGTCATTTTACTCCATGTTCCGCCACCGACGGAGAGCTTGAGGTTGGGGCCGCTCTCGTCCCAGCCGACGCTCGCCATCGATTCCTCCTGCATACTGATAGTCCTGGTGGTGCCTGGCAGAGTGGGGGCAGCCGAGGAGCAGCTATACCTGCTTCAGGTGCAAGTATGGTGGGTGCGAATAAAGGCTAGATACGGCGCCGTCAAATATGACCTACTATAACGAGAACTTATGGACGGCGCTGTGTACCAGTGTCACTATTGAAATATTGACAGACTGTCGGACAACGAGCATGACACGTAGGATTTGTCTCGATCTGATAGAGACAAGATGCTATTCAGCAGAGTGTACCGGCTTTCGAACACTGACTGGGTTCAAGTTGGGAGTAATTTCGATCTGCCAATTCCATTCAGATTTGCCAAATGCTGGAACTCACCGTCGTCCACTTCCTCCAAGTAGGTAGACGCGCAGTTTCCATTACTGCCTGCGTGTGACAAGAGTCTAGACAGCTAGTACAACGTAACTCACCAATAGTAGCCACTTTCCTAGGGACACATGGACATTGAGCGATACTGAACGGAATGAAAGAGGGGGAGTTTTCGGAACAGGACAGTGCGAGAAGTACAGCTCGCAAGTGTCCTGACGGTTTGTGTCAGTCCGCATTGATGTAATTATGCTATGTATTTGTGTGTCAACAGGACTTACATGGAAGCGCTGATGCATGGGATGCTGATGGCCATTCACTGCGGCGAATGGAACTGAGGGCGTAATGTAATTGAAAGACTTGTCAATCACAGTCCCGTTCAGGAATGCGTGTATGGGGCTGGATTGGTTGGACCGCATCGACCCAGATAAAGCAGAGGACAGACGGTTGTGAGGCAAGTTTGATGTTGGCGGCGACGATCTTCTGGGCCAGGGGGCTCGCACGCACGGTAGAGACAAAGCCACCGTGAATTGAGGACTGAGAGAGGAACCGTCACTCGACGAGGGTGAGGGATTCCTGGGACGTACGATACCGACATATGTATCATCCTAGATCAACACCATTAGAAGACTCACGGGTATGCTGATTCGGTTCGAAGAATAAAAGGACTTTCCTACTGGTTTTTCGTCAAGTCGATTAAATGCTGAATTACCTGTGCAGCTTTGAATGCATTAACAGCGGACACGACATCAGCCTGGAAGCCGTCGCCAAAGCATCGCGCAAACATCTGCAACGAACCTGAGAACATAGGCAAATAAAAGGAATGGGCACCCCCCGTTTGGTTGTCAGGAAGAATGAATGACTTGACGGCACTGCCGCTCCGGCGAGGCTGGAAGCATACTGCGGGTGGGGGCAAAGCAGTGGCACTGCTTGGCTGCGATGCGTCGATGATCTCTGCGCGAGGATACCGGGGAGAAACACCAAACTCGGATAGACGCCTTGAGGTCGACCGTGCCATTCGTTTCATTGGTGGCTCCACAATTCAGAGCCCAACTGTGTGTGGCGCATATCAGTGACATCTTTGGGTTGGAAAGAAACTATTGCCAAATACGGCACTTCGACTCCGCCTTGGTTGGGGTGATGGCAGCGGCTTGCAGTTTGAATGTCCTGCAAATTCTGCGCAGTACTCGAGGAATATTTTGGAACACGACATATCAGTCTGGGTACCAGCCTGTGACGAAATCAACTCCAAATATTCCGCTGGGCCGAAGAGGGGAGACCTACACGTACACGGTTCATCGTTCAACTGGGTAATAAAGTCGTATAGGGCTTTGTTAAAGTCGTAACCGCTGATCACGAGTTTACCAAAGCGCCATATGACTTGACAACTCCAAATATTCCCCTACGTTTAAACAGTCCATCGTTCAACTGGGTAATAAATTCGTATAGCGTTTTGTTAAAGTCGACGACTTTAACAAAGCGCTATACGACTTTATCTCTCGTAGAATTCAGTCCTTCATCCGCATGAGCAGGACGGCCAGATGTGCCTCGTATGTTGTCAAGTTGATCTTCGAAAGAGGTGCTCGAATGTCCACTGTTGGCTCCTGAAAGGGCTGTGGCGACGTCAGGTAGTAATATTTCAATGTGAAAAAGTCGAAGACGCAAGCGACACCGGTCAGGACGTTATGGTGCAAAGTCTCGTTGGACGGGAAGTCCTCATAGCAAGAAAGAGCGTCAGCCGGTGGAAGCGTCCGCCTCAGGCGCGTCACACGTAGCGGGCAGCAGATGGTGGGATAGGATAGGATAGGATGCTGTATTGTAGGGTACATGGCGAGCTATATACTGCTGGCCTCGTACGCACGGACCATGCCTCGAGGACACCACGATGCACGCCTGCACCGGAGGAACAAACGCCTTTCCTGCTATCGTGGTACAGGCATCAGAGGGAACAGAGGCAACAAGAGTAGGAAGATCGAATGGACCAGCGACTGAAATCGCAGCGACCTGGGCAAAGAGGGGAATTATAGCGTGTTCCTTGAGTTGTACCGTGCTGGCGCCACTTTTTAAGGCGCGGCGGGGACTCGCCGGAGTTGTGCGGACCCTCGTCAACAGCCAATTCAGTTCTGTCCGTCCAGTGTCCTTCAAGTTATTTTGAGACCGCTGCATGTGATGGATCAATTCGAAGCTTACTTAAAATCAGGCTCCTAAAACCAGCACGTTCGTTTGAGTTTGAGCCTTCCTTTTGTTTGTTTGGATTCACATTGGTCTTGTTTGACATAATTAGATAATACAAATTACATCATATATGACATTG
>JABCKJ010000597.1:0-11368 GCA_018850815.1 Asterophora lycoperdoides
CGATAACACATTTTGTTGACACAAAATCGCGTTTTTCACGGGTGTACCAGTTCACACCGTGTCACCGGTCCGCTCCCAAAGGTCGCCCTTACACACTGAAGCATATGCTTATTAAGAGTTTTGTTCCAGATCCTCCTGGCCTGTTTCATCCCGTATAATCCTTGCTGAAGGCACCAGACCCAGGTTTCCTTCCCAGCTCCTTCAAATCCTTTTGGTTAACTCATGTAGATTGTCTTCTCCTTAGGTAAGATTCCATACAGGAATGCAGTTTTAATGTCGATTTGCATTGCGTGCCAACCCATAGCCGCCGCCAGGTGAAGAAGGATGTGCCAACATTCCATGCGCGCAGTCGGTGAGGTGGTTTTTGTATAATCTTGACCGTAGACCTGCTCATAGCCTTCTAGTACCACGCGTACTTTGTGTCGAGTAATATGTCTGTTCTCGTCACGTTTAACTGTAAAAACAGGCCTGCTCTGGTGAATTTTATGGCCTTCGGAAACCTCGGATAGCGGTACCAGTCGATATACCCCCATATCATGGAGGGACTTCAATTCCTCTCGATATCCTCTCTCCCATTTGTCTGTGTCTGGGGATTCTTGGGCTTCTTTCCAAGTCCTGGGCTCGTTCTCAAAATCCTCGTTACTGGATTGACGCCTCCTAATTTGAGAATTGCCACCAAGATTTCGTGTGCTCGATCATGATCAAGTCCTTTGACGTCACCCGGATTGTTGTCATCTGGCGGTAAGGCCTCCCGTTGTTCCACTGCTGTCCGCTTGAGTTCGTCCAAGATTCGCTTTTGTTCCGCTCTCTCCTCCTTTAACCAATCTCCAGCCTCCTTCGACTCTCTAACAGCTTTCTGCATGCGTGTTTCTGTAGGGTTTCCTGGATTGGCCTTTTTGGTTGG
This sequence comes from Asterophora lycoperdoides, assembly GCA_018850815.1. NCBI lineage: Eukaryota > Fungi > Basidiomycota > Agaricomycetes > Agaricales > Lyophyllaceae > Asterophora > Asterophora lycoperdoides. Next base: position 905 of record JABCKJ010000597.1, read on the forward strand.
TGTAAGTGTTCGAGTCGATCAGCGAGGTAAGTTTCGAGCATCTTCAATTTCCGGAATATCAGCGTTGACAGGATCGTGATCACCATTGACAGGGACAGGGGCAGGAATGCGAGCAGGATCAGGAGCAGGGATTGGTTCATTGTTGTCAAAGAAGAATGGATTATTTTGTGCATCATCTCGAATCTTGAGGAGGGATGGGAATTCATCAATTTTGATTTCATCTGTAACGTGGGGCAACTGGGGATGTCCATCGTGACTTTCAAGGAACTTGACGTGGTATGTGCTATATATCTTCCGATTTGTTCGATCATAACAGTGATATGTTTTCCCATCGAGGTCGTAGCCTATGAGTACGCATTCGATAGATCGTTCGAAGATCTTCGGATTATGTTTGTTCTGGATAAGAACGAAGGCTCGACAACCGATTTCGCGGAGATAGGAGTAGTTTGGTTTCCGTTGATACCATAGCTCGTCTGGAGTAATATCATCCTTCAACATGGACGTCTTCATTTTTCCATGGAGGAATGCTGCAGTGACAACGAACTCATCCCATAGATTAGGCGGACATCCAGATGCAATGCGCATAGTACGTGATTTGCTCATAATGGTTCGATGCATTGGTTCGACCCGTCCCATATGTTCTGATGTATATGGGGCGCCAAACTGTCGAAGGATGCCTCGCGAGTTGCACCATGCACGCATCTCTGGTCCTAAAAGTTCTCCATCGTGTCCAGATCAATATATAGCCACCCGTAGGCCAGTTTCCATTTCTCGAGCAAGTTTCCAAGTTTCTAAAGCAGCAAAGGCTTTGCTTTTGAGTTTCAATGGAATCGACCAAGGTTTGCTCGTATAATCATCGACGATGTTCATCACGTATCGATTTTCTGTACGAGATTGTACAGGGATTGGCCCAGTGAGATCTACCCATACAATCCCAAGCCTTTGTGTTGCTCTATGCCCTTCCCCCTTCTCACGTTTCTTCAGGACGCTGTTCTTGGTTTGCTTCCCAAGGATACATTCGTCACATTTTGGTGGTTTGGAGGGGAATATTGAGGGCATCCCTTCGATCATTCCGGCACGTGCCATTTCAGAAATCGTCTGATAATTGGCGTGACCCAAACAACGATGCCAAGTAGCAAGGTCTGGTGCATGCTGGGTAGCGAGAGCGTGCTCTGCATGAGTCAAATAGAGATTCAATGAGAAAAGGCATTTTGAGGGAATTAGGGTACCGCCAGCGATGAAGGCACCAGTCAAATGGTTGTAGATATTCACCAAGTCATTTTCAAAGACAATACGGGAGTGCGAAGATATGGCGCTGACAGAAATCAGGCAGACAGTGGAATTTGGGACATAAAGAGTGTCATCCAGGATGAGGTATGCTCCTTTTGCCATGCGAAGACGTATTTTTCCAATACTGACAGTGGCAATGGATGAACCACTGACTCCATTAATAGAGCAGGGCAGAATACTGCGAAGAGTAAGGAAGTCCGATTTGTTGGGCAAAATGTGTATTGTGGCACCTGAATCGATGAAGAAAGGTTGAGTGTCAAGTGATTCGAGGGGAGTTTGAGTAGATTGGTTAAAAGGCATTGCCGATGTGAGTGCAGTGTCATCGGTCGATTTTGAGCATTCAGACCAATCGACATCAGCCTTTAATTCATTGACAGTAGAGATTCATGCGAATTCATCCCAAGATGGCGAGGCAACCAAGGGAGTGGGGACAGGATCGGTAGCCAGTTCAGCGAATTCGATTTTTGCACTGGAACCTCCTTTGGCTTCCTTGAAAAAAGCAGCGAGGGCGGTCTGCGCATCGTTACCCTCTAGATGAAGAGTAGTTTCCCCCCTCAAAAGCTTCACTTTTGGACCGCTTCCCGATGATGCCGTCGGTGGTGCACCTTTGTCCTTCTTTCCTTTTCCTCCTCCTTGCGCTGCCAGATGTGCTGCCTTTGACTCCTCAATGCTTTTCCCGGCCATTCCTCCTCCTTCCTGAATACACCACGGCTGCATGTGGCTGAATGAGTAATTGCCCTTCGCGGAACAGTTGGTGCAGCTAGGGCATCCGCCATGGTAAGGTTGCACTTTTGTAGCGAGCACGGTCAGTTCAGGAGTAGAGCTCTGGAGTGCCCATTGATCCCTGACAATCTGATGAGCCTCCATCTTGAGAACGATGTCAGAGGATGGGATGGGGGACGATTTTGTTGCCTCAGAAAGAAGAGTCAATATCGCCACCTGAAGTGCTTCAAAGGCCTTATCGAGGCCAAGGCAATTTAGTAGTGCAATTGGTTTGAAGACGTCACGATCCATGGCTCTCATATTGAACGCACGGTCAACAAGAGTGATTATCTTCCTTGCTGTGATTCCAAGAGGTTCGTTGATGGAAGCATAAGTACGTAGTGCGGCCTGGAGGATTCCAATCTGGCGCATGGGTCCACCACATTGTGCATGCTTCTTCAGGTCCTCGTAGCATGCTTTTGCTCCTTTTGTTGTCTCCAGACTATCAAGATCGCTTTCCTGCACAGTTGAGGGATGATGGGGTCAAAAATGTAGTGAAGTAAACCATTCGAACGGAGTCCTACTTTGAGATTTTGTGACCAAGTGCTCCAATTGCTGCTGTTGATATCAAATTTCGGGCAATCAGAGGGAAATTGGTGACGAAGTGGCAATAAGCCAAGTGTGCTGACAGTGGGTGTAGGTGGAGTCTTCATCATAAGAAAAGCCTAAATATAGCAGTCCTTTCAACAACGGTGAGGGGGTAATGGGTCGAGAATCGATAGATCGAAGGGAGGTATATAGATTAGATCTCGGACCAAGTTTTAGTCCGAAGATCCAGTTGTGATGGAACAAAGAGCCTGAAAAAAAAATTCGTCGAGTAGGTCGGATTGGATGCTGTTACTGTCAAAGTGAACAGCTTAGGCCCATAACCTATTAGAATTCGACCTGTAAAACTAGAATAGACGAAGGAAGATAAACCTCAGTCCTGTATAATTGAATAAGTTATTTGTACCTAGAATAGACGAAGGAAGATAAACTAAAGTACGTCAGTATATAAATAAGTAAGATATATCAAAGTGAACTCACCCTCAGTCCTGTATAATTGACTGAGGGTCAAGTACGAAAATCGTCGACTACATATATGAAGTAGAAATGAAAAAGTCATGTCCACCGTGTGTAATAATGCGTGTAAATACGGTCCATGCTGTCAGTTGCTCTATGGTGTCCAAACCATATCGCAACACAATACAGCCAGATCAGTCACAAACAGTCCCAGACTGGTGCTTCCGTATTCCTGGGTCCTGGATCCTGGGTCCATTGGAAACATCCGAACGGAGCCTTAATTAGACTTCTATGTAGCAATCAAGCTAAAAATTTTCATCACAAAAGTCCTACGACCCTGGATGCTATCAATTTAGATTGAGGTACACAGTGGTGAATTTGAGGTGCCGGAAACTGCCCGGTCCGTTTGCTAACTTAGACACCATCACCTAAATCACTAAATCACATCATAATATTAAATATGAGCCTCTGTTGATAGGCCCTGGGCTGCCCGTAAATCCCAGTAAATTCATAAAGGCTAAGTGCTTAGCTGTGCTTAGTCTGCCCAAACGCAGTACTTATACTTAGTGTGAGGTGGTAAATTCTGGATGGGAAAGTGATCGGTCTCAGACCCCTTGGCTCTGGGCTGCTGCCCTGGCCCAATCGCCGGGCTCTGATAGGGTCTTGCTTGGCATCAACACTGCTGCCAAATCTGTGCCTTGATTGATTGATCAGTATCATCATCATCGCACACACACACTTTCATTGACGCTCGTATTTACTTAAGTACGAGCATGCAAGTCACCGGTTGCGCACTGCTTGACAACAATGATATTGTGTCATGCTTAATGAGGCCATGAGTATTGAAAATAATGTATTGAGTAATATTTAGATACAAAATATATGTACTACTATCTACTGGGCAGCCATGGGCCTTCGTATATGCATACGGCGGCATGCATTATGTGCAACAGATGCGTGATGTGTTGTGTGCGCACGGCGGTGGCATGTGTGCACACAGCGGCAGCATAGATTGCATGGGTATGACAGCGGCAAGCGTTATGTGTGACAGATGCGTACAGCAGCATGCATTGCATGTGTGTGTACAGCAGCGGCATGCATTGCGTGTGTGCGTACAGCAGCAGCATGCACTGCATGCATGCATATGGCAGCGGTATGCATTGCATGTGTGCGTGCATACATCAGTGCCATGCATTGCGTGTGTGTGTACAGTGGCATGCACTGCATGCATGCATATGGCAGCGGTATGCATTGCATGTGTGCATGCGTACATCAGTGCCATGCATTGCGTGTGTGTGTACAGTGGCAGCATATGCTGCATGCATATATATAGTAGCATGCGTGCGTACAGCAGCGTCATGCCTACATGCATAGCCATGGGTGTATGACGTGCATATGATGGCTGTAGGCATGGGGAGGGTTGTTGGGGTGGAGGAGCCATGACGTGGCAATGCTGCCCATGGCGCTACGGGCAGCGTGTGCATGAAGTTGGTTGCATGGGTAGTGACGCGGCATGTGTGGAGTATATAGTAAGCATGCTCAGACGTGACGTGGCAGCATCGGGGTTTGGAGCTTGGAAGGGAGCGGGTTGCAGTGGGAGTGGGCCGTACAGCATCAGGAAAAAATGACTGAGGTTGGTAGAGGAATGTAGCTTTGGTACCTTGTGGAGCTCAGCTATACAAGTCCCCTTTAGGTACCACGTTGTAGCCTACCTTATGAAAATGTAGATGACTGATAGCTCGTTGTAGCCTTCTGGTAGCTGTCACTCAATCTATGTACCCTCTGATAGACTTCTCATAACACACTTGTAGCCACTACATAGTGCTCCAAGTACACAGCATACTGATATCACAATGCGTAAAACTTGTCTGTACAGTGTACTGTACTATAATTGATATATTATTATGGAAGCATTATTTATGCATACTCAATTTCATCCTTGCCAGCAGCATCAGGCTCGAGCTCACTGTCTGTATCACCTGAATGACCCTCCAATTCCTTTCGTGCTTGCTCCTCTGCTTCGCCGACAAGTTGCACCTTGGGTTTGGCAGTGGTGACACCACCAGCCTTCGTGCTGGTTAACAAAGAAGAGGGTCAGTTACACAGCAAGCTGCTAAGCTGCTCGGATAGACATACAGGGCCTGCTTGGTGGTAACCACAAGGTTGAAATGCTGCCATCGGTCAAGATCAGCATGGAAAACCTTCAATGACTCGAGGACTGCCTTCTCGGTGAAGTGTTGTTGGACACGATTGCCTGACAACCACTCCCCGATACAGTGATGGACCTTGATCATAAAAGAGATCAGACATGGCACCAATGTGATGAACGAGGGACAAACCAGGGTAAAAACAAGGGCCAGCGTGTTGATGGAGATAGGATCAAAGTATTGTTGCCAGACCACTCCTGTGGAGTTCTGGTCTTTAAACCACGTAGCACAGAGAACATCAAGGATGACTCAATTTTTGCAGTAGCCTGACATTTTCTTTGGGTCCTAAAGTACAATGAGAATGACTGAGATTTAGGACTTGGAGGGAGGATACCTTGTAAGGGAAAGTCTTATTCTTGAAAGGCTGTCAGGGGGACACTCTCAGGCCCAACCGTGCATCTCCTACACCCGCCTTGGTGCCCAACCTCCCTTCTTCGCTTGCACTAGTGCGAGGTACATACTGGTATTCGTCGCTCTTTTACATTACGTTCTTTACTTACACTTTCACCTATTTTTGCCTTCTGACACGAGGCGCGCCTTGCCGAGATGCATGTCTGGACACGCGTGATCTGCATGTCGGTCCTCGTTGTGCTGAACAGTCCTCACATATAATCGACGCTCTGGCAAAGGGATCCCCACTCTTGTTATCTTCGGATTCCCCTTTGCCAGGTGCGTAGTATAAACGTTCCCTTACTGTACAGCAATATAACTTCAGAGTTCCCTTTGCCAGTGTGCCCCGGTCCACTCCCGAAGATTGCCCTTACAGCATAACGAGAGTATTTAGAGACCCGGCTAGGTCAGCAGATCCGTCAGCGTGTAGAGCACCCTGCCATCATTGCACATTGCCACCACGCCCGCCAGTTCACCCCCTTCACCCCGTCTCGAGATGTTGACCAACCTAACCATGGAGGAACAATTGCCAGCTCCATCACCTCCGACGACTGAGCAGCGGTTAGCCACCCTGGAAACGTCACTGTCAACTCTCGTCCAATTCTTCCAAGCCAACTCAACCATCTTGGATCACCTCATCACTCATTTGACACCAACCCCCCCCTCCTCTGGCTCTGACCCCCAAGCCTGTACCACCAGCACTGCTGCCGGCGGCAGAGCCAATACCCACCGACCGAGAAGGGCTGTCCCAATACCTAGCCCGAATCTGGACTGACTCAGATCCTCATGGAGGCAGGAGCGCAGGCCTGAGCTGAAGCCCAGGCAGAGGCCAAAGCAAAGGCAGCCCACATCCGAGCCACGGACCGCCTCCGACCGGCTCTACCTCCAGTTTACGACAGGAGTCGGGCAACCGGAGAAGAGTTCATGAGAGCCTGCGAGCTGTATATGGAACTCCTACCCTCACAGTTCCTGGATGACTACACCACCATCCGGTGGGTGCTGACGTTCATGCAGCATGGCCGGGCAGCCGAGTTTGTGGCCCAGGTCTTTGACCACGGAGGAGTGGAGAAATGTTTCACCGATTGGAAGGCCTTTGCAGCGGAATTCCGATGGGAATTCCACAACCTGGACGTAGAAGCCCACACGTCACTTGCACTGGAGTCCGACGCCTACTACCAGAACGGCCGGCCAATCGATGACTATGTCAATACCTTCTGGTCGCTCTGGAAGAAGGCAAACTACAGCGATGGCCGCTTCCTCGTCCTGAAGTTCTGATGAGGACTGGATCGGAAGCTCAACAACTGCCTCGGAGCCATCGCTACCAGACGCCCAGACGACCAAGTAGTGGAGCAGTGGATGAAAGCGGCTCGGGCCCAGGATTTCATCATGCACACGGAGGCCAACTTTGCCAGACGCGCCACTACAGCCAAGCCCCTGGACTGACCGTCGGCCCTAACGGCAGTCCGGTTCACGGCCCCGACATCACGCTGGTTGCCTGCCACTCCCTTCTCCACACTGACCCTGGTCATCCCACTGATCCAACCGCTAGTGGCGCCCACCACTGGCGCTGCCCCAAGACCGCTCTCTATGGGCGTGCCGGGAGGTTGTCTGTCGGCGATGCCAGAGCAAGGGTCACTTTGCCTGAGACTGTCCTAAGCAATGGGACGTCCGACTAATGTTTGACGACGAGTTGAACGAGCTTGCCATGCAACTGCTAGCCCGACAAGATGCACTAGCAGCCGAGTCCACCTCCACAGCCTTACCAGATGATCAGTCGCCCAGGTCTGCTTCAGGTGACGCTTCAGCTCCAGTCTTTGGAGAGGGTTTTCAGTCTCACGATGGGTGAACAGTACACCCCCATCGTTTAGTCATAATCAGTTCGCACCCCTTACTGTAGAGCATGCTAATAAAATCATCGTTGCTGCTACCTCTACAGGTGCCCTGATCGACAAAGATGTACCCCCCTCCAATCCAGAAGAAGCATCGCCGGTCATCGGCCCCGACACTCACGTCAGGTCTCCAAATCCCTTACGCCGCGGCCTTCCAAAATGAGAAAAGTGCATGCCCCAAAGACTAGTAGTAGCCGCCACAGCTGACTGGTCCTTGGACCTCAAGGTAGAACTAGAGACAACCGACACACAACAGACCATCTCAGTATTGGCCCTACTGGACACTGGCACTACCGGCTGCTTCCTGGACACCAGGTTTGTGGAGCAGCACAAGCTCAGAACCTACTTCCTTAGCCAGGCCATCCTAGTCTACAACGTGGATAGAACCACCAACAAAGCCGGAGGTGTGAAAGGAGTGGTGGAGGTGATCCTGCATTACAACGGCCACACTGAGTGCATCCTATGTGCTATCACAAACCTCAGCAAGCAGGACATGATCCTCAGGTTCACCTGGCTCAAGGAACACAACCTGGAGATCGACTGGTCGACCGGCCAGGTCAGAATGAGTCGGTGCCCCGCTCAGTGTGACACTTGTCGGGACAAAGCCACCTGGAATGCCAGACCCGGTCTAAGCTGCAAGCCACAATCAGGGCCTGTCACATGGAGGGGGTCCCCGAGACCAAAACCAGCTTCTAGGCCCCAACTTGCACCTCCAAATTAGAGTCAGAGGCTGACGAGTTCCTCTTCTTTACCCCACTGCTGAGCGAGGAGTCTGGACTGGGCACGTCAGACCGACAAGCACCCCAGCCGGAATTCGACCCCACCAAAGCCTTCCTCTTGGGCGACCACATGTATGCCATGGTGGTCCACCCGCTAGCGTCAGAGGAGCACATCTGGGCGAGCCAGACCGAGTCACAGTGTCTTGCTGAGGCCTTTGCGACCAATGCAGCACCAAAATCCTTCCGAGATGCAGTCCCAAACCACCTTCACGACTTTGAGGATGTCTTTGCTAAGGCGTCGTTTGACTCGCTCCCGGGCTGGAAGCAGTGGGACCATGCCATCAAACTGTTGCTGGGCTCATCCCCCACCAGGACAAAGGTCTACCCCCTCTCCCCGGCAGAGCAGGTTGAGCTGGATGCCTTTCTGGAAGAGAACCTCACCTCGGGTCGCATTTGCCCCTCCAAGTTGCCCATGGCCTCGCCGGTCTTCTTTATCAAAAAGAAGGACGGGTCACTCCGACTGGTGCAGGACTATTGGACACTCAACGCCATCACGGTAAAGAACCGATACCCCCTCCCGCTCATCAGCAAGTTGGTCAACAACCTTCGGGGGGCACGGTACTTCACCAAACTAGATGTCTGATGGGGCTACAACAATGTCCGCATCAAGCAAATAGAAAAGCTTGCCGAGGAGGCTATACTCGCTTGCCACCACAATCACCCATGCTGCCATGTGAGCACCATAAAGTCGGGGAGAACCTGTCATCCGTGGTGGATGTACTGCACTCAATCCTGTGCTGTGTCGTATCATCTGCAGCAAAGCATGAACACCTGCCCAACACTCAGTAGAGAAGCTTGCCCCCACTCCATTCTGCTGACTCGTTGAAACACAGTCCTGCCCCCACCTCCACAGTCATGTTCAATCCCACACTGTGTTCCATCAATAACACCTGACACATCAGAAAATTGTGAAGATGTTCAACTATTTCAATGTTGCCGCCGATAGCTTGGCTGTCCTGCAAAAGCCAATCCAAGGAAACCTGTCACCCAGTGTTGCCCCAAGTCCAGCCGGTACGTGGTGAATAAAAGGAAATTGCCCAAGAGCTGCCTCCCACCAACTACTGCATCTTCCCAAATCATCAGACATGAGCGCCTGAAACGACCCCACCAGCTGTCAGAAATGAGGTTCAACGTAGCATCATGCACACCTACTCCGCCTTATTGACAGACTGCAGCATCCAGATTCCATGCACCGGAGCGCCCACCCATCTCTGCCGTTGGCCTCGCACTCTTATCCTATCATCCGCAGCCTACGCACCGCCTCCTCCAGCACATGATACTGCCCCGTATCCTCGGCAGCATTGGGAAGCACACACACCGGCCCACCTCTCAGTAATGCCTCGCTCATACACCAGATCCATTTCAAGGAGGGTTGCTGCCAATATTGCAAAAGCAGGCCCTGAGAAACCAAGAAGAAATGTTGTCCAGTGTCATCGCAAATCCAGCCAATATGTGACCGGCAAAAGGAAACTGCCCAAGAGATGCTCCCCCAGGGCCCGCCACCTAATCAGCGTTGACATTTCATCACCAGAGATGACCCACATGAGCTGCCCAAGCTCAGTTAGTCTTGCCTCTCCTGAGCTTCCCGGAAGGCCATGCATGACTCTCCATACTTAACGATTTGGCTGGAAGATACTATCAGTCAAGTCTGTCCTGGATTGTGCATCAAAAGAGGCCTCACCTAAATTTTCTCAAATTGTCAGACATCTGTCCAAAATGAGGTTCAAATGGAGGCGCAAGAAGGAGCAAGAAAGATGAAAGAGTAAAGAGAAAGCAAGAAGAGCCAGGGTGAGAGACAAGAGCAAAGTGGAGTTGGGTGTGTTGCACATGTTGGGGTTCGACAAGGTAGTGAAGGACGACCGACTATAGGAGCAAAAGGAGTCGTTAGCCCCTAGCCTTCATAACATATAACGGTCGGCTTTGTAGCCAGCAAAACCAAGTCATCATTTCCCCAGTTTTCGCATCGCTCACAGTTCAGAGTTCAGAAGAGTCCTTCACCATCTAGATCATCGTCACTCACAGTCTTGTCAATATCGCTCCTTCCCTCTTTTGGCGTCTTCAGCCAACGTCCCTTTTGGTTTTGGGCTGTCGGTTGTCGCTTCGGGCATCCAGCTATCACCTAGTCGCAGCCGACGAGTTTGTCTT
>JABCKJ010000598.1:0-11358 GCA_018850815.1 Asterophora lycoperdoides
TGAATCACAGTTTAAGGTGAACGTCGGTGCCGGATGCGATCGCAGTTCTCATGAGTACTTTGGTCAGAGATGTCGAAATACTTGTATTTCTTGTGCAAGATGAGTTTATGCGCGTGAATTGAGGATCAATGCGCATCTTTACTCCGAACGGGTGGGCTTGGGTGATTTTGAGGCGAGTAATGGCCAAGTCTGTGGGAATGGGATTTTAAGACACGGTTTGGTTCCGTCGTTGCCAAGCTTTGGCGAATCCCACTGACTTCACACCAGCGAAGTTTGCTCGACGACGTCCCATGTTTGAGCGCGCGGCCCCGATCAACAGTCCAGTCATCCCTCAAAGAATAGGTGCTGTGCAACTCGCGCCGATAATTGAGTAAAATTGTACACCGTAGGTCTAACATATTGAGTCCATAGATACATATCCCAATGTAAAAGTATAACTAATAATTGTGATCATTGGCCGAGGCCCAAATGTCACTTTATAACTTCAATCCGTCGTCGTTCAATTGCCAGTGGGACTTCAAATACATTCGCAAATCTATCAACTAAGTACTATATTTATCTTTGTTTCACATTTACAGTTGCCTCTGACGTTATCTATTTCTTACATCTCACTCTCTAAGAGGCGGGCGCTTTGCGTTTCGGACGACGAGACCCGTCTGGCAAAATGTCCCTTTCGGCTATACCAGAGGTGCGACCACGCTTGCGACGTGGTGGAGAACTTGGTTGCACTGGCTCGAGGGTAAGCAAAAAAGGTGCCGTGTCAAGGATAAAATCGGGGGTTGGCGAAAGAGGCAACGCCGATTCAGACCATGGGAAACCAGACGCCCAAGCATCGAAATCAACGTCAACATCTGAGGATGGGCCGGCAGAAACTGGAGACGAAGGAGGCAGGGACAGAAAGCCCGAGATGTCAAAGATGAAGCTGCCATCGAGTTCGCTGGAACCGCCGATGCCACCATCGAACCATCGAGAAACTTTTGGAGGTCCAGGTCGTTGCTGAAATCGCCGCTGAGGGCACTGGTAATGTGTTCGTTGATGCCGTTTCCATTCGAAAGTCCCGCAAAGAGGTCAACGCTGCCACTGCTGTGGAAGTCGATAACACTGGCAGGCCTGGAATCCTTGCTTCCGCCAACGCTGCCATCGACCGGGGGCACACTGCCATTCTCCTGATGATGAGATTATAACGAGGATCGTAAAGATCCATATTCAGGAGCCCCGTAAACGACTCATCGAAATCGATATGATCTGGGCCAGCGCAGCTAGACCTGTGACCGGTCCCTCTATGAGCAAACCTCGATAGATGCGCGAGAATCTGATACAACGACGGTGACGAGTCTACTCTGCAGCTATGATATCAATGTATTCACAGCGACTTCGGAACAAAAATTCGGTGTGATATATCATCAAGTTCCCTTGCCCTCGACTCTTTCATTCGGTTTCCTTGGGTGAAGTGACAGCTTTGAAAGTCTACGGTATTACTCTGCACGCCTAACAACAAGAGGCACCTGAGCGCCAGCTTGACCAGCAATCTTTGGACGAAGCAAGATAGACCGGTGGTTCTCAATCTTGGTTGCGTGGCCTCCAGGTAGCTCAAATGAGAAGTGGCGTATCAGAACCGAGAGCACAGCCTGCCATAGTACATAGTCAAGCATGCATGACATTGTGTACTAAATAGACCATACCTTGAACTCCGTCAACGCAAACGCTTTCCCGAGACAGGTGCGCGGACCATCCACGAATGTCAGCAGATGCCGGTGGCCTTGTATCTCCGCAGCTCTGAGTTCGCCGATGCCGTCCGAGTCCTCCAACCAGCGGCTGGGCAAGAACTCTTTGGCGGTCGGTCCCCACAGCAGCTCGGAGCGGTTGAGGCACCGGATGGGAACGCGCACTGTCGATCCCTTTGCGATGAAGACACTGTCGATCGAGTTTCCGTTCGCATCTTCAATCGGGTGTGTAAGAGGGATTACGTCGTCTTGGTGCGCCTCACCTAAGTCGGATTGTACAAAAAAACAGATCAGTGTCATTCACAAGGTGGGAGGGGAGGATGATCTGTTACGAGTAGTTTCCGGTACCGGGGGATGGAGGCGAAGAGTCTCAGTGACGACAGCATCGAGGTATGGCAGTCCGCCGGTCAGCTGTTCGTACGTTGGATCCTCGGTCGTAAATTGAGACAACTCCTCCCTCAACTTGCTCTGGATCTCAGGGTTCCTGGAAAGCTCGATCAAAGCCCACTGAAGGACACAGGGATCGTCAGCTAAAGACGTCCATGAGCAAAGAGAAGTACGAACGGTCAAGCTGACTGTAATTTTTCCACGTCACGGTTCAGCTCGTAATCAGAGCAGTTGAACACCTACTGGCGGTAGTCTCATAACCTGCCGTGATTAGCAGATTCTATTCCGGGGCAAGTCAATCTCAAACAGCGAAGTCTCTGGAGATGCCACGTACTATCTGTGTAGCGGGAAGAAATAGTCCATGTGGCTATGTAAGATGGGAAAGCACTAGGACTCATGACAAGGTTACTGACCTGGCCTCTGATCTCCTCGATTGACATATGAATTTTGGCACTGGCGGTCTCGGACTTGACTATGACAAAAATGACCCTTGAAATTATAAGGAGGGTAGAGTGTACTCACTGAGGCTTCCAACGATCGACTTATCCATAGCGCCATCAGCATTGCTCGCTGCCTTCTCCGCGCGCGCCTTATCAAGAAGGTCCTCCGCAATCTCAGCTACGCTGTCCCTAATTGGTATGAAGAGCTTGGTGCGCGCATTGGGTAGTCGTCCAATGAAAGGGAAGACCTGAGAAAGAAGAAACATGACCATGATTGTGGCGCTAGGTTTCGCGGAACCGAATGAATCGAACGCCGCAGCAACGGGGGAGATGTTTCCTTTCAGCGACCCAAAGTCGTGCGAGAAGCCACCGGTTCCGACGCTATCGAGCCTATGGAGTGGCAGTGACAGGAATGGGCGGTGAGCCCATGGGGCGGAGATGTAGTCACTGGCTCACGAGACGTAATTCATCCTATGGAACTGATATTGAGTGGTGTTGATGGATTTGGTGTATATGGAGCTCACCATTGCTGAACGTCGATAACCACGCTATGATCAGAAGAGGCCTGAAAAGAAGAGTCCCATGCTGCCTTCAACTGAAAGTACCCGACTGAGAACTCAAGTGCTAAGAATTCAACAAAAAGCACTGACTGCATATGAGGAGTTGTAGAACACTGAGGTCATTTTTCGAATGGAGGCAACACTAAACGCCGGCGACATAGCTCTACGTTGCCTGTAAGCAGAGCTAGATGGGCAACAGGATAATAGTGACAGAGAGACGGTATACCTCTTATGCTCTTCGCCTTCAGAAAAGAGCAGATTGTCCCCGAACTTGGACACAATGATTCTCAGCCCAACTCAAGGTACAACATAAACGGCCAAAAATACGAAATGGTTGCCTCACTAAGTTGGTGATGAATGACTTCATGGCCTGTGGCTGCTGGTACGTAAACGTATCCTTCGCATAGTAGTGCGCGACCGCCTTTGGATCGCACAGCACGACGACCTTGTTGCCCATGAGAACTGGGAGCTCGTAGATCGGTCCATAAAGTTTTTCCCAATTTTCATAGACCACACCGATGTCGGGCGCGGTGAAGACGTCCTTCGTGACGCCAAAAATGTAGCTGGAGCGTGCAGGGCCCTTGAGGTGGGTCGTCCGCCGTCTATGTGCTGCTTTCAATAGGCGGGCAAAGACCAGGGCCACGGAGACTGGGAGAACGACTAGAGCGACATCATCTAGAGTCAGAGTACGCAGTCGCTGAATGACTTGGGTCCAAGTTTCCATGGATCGGGTAAGGTCGGATGCGCACTAGGAGGGTTAGGATGTTTCCCTGTAAGTCGGAGATGTCGAATGAGCTAAGAACTGAAGGAGAACTTCTTTATATGTTTTGTTGTACCAGCCTTGGCAACGTCCTGCCGACTCGGACGACCTGCCAGCCATCTGAATCATCCATGACAGGCATCCAGGCACCGAACAAGTCACCAGTTACCCAAGGCCAATGAGGGCCGAGATATAACGCATTATGTAGGTCGAGCGCCTACCCACCTCCACCGTTGCAACCAAATCGCAGCGAGAGGTGTGCTTGCCGCAGGGGGTGTCGGCGGCGCATTTTGCTCAATGTGGTACAAGTTGAAATTCAAGTTCGCGATTTTCTTTTGCCAAGCCCAGAGCCAAATTTAGCTACGGTTCCTAAATCTATTCATGACTGGAACTTTGGCAAAGCTTCCGTCATTTCCCGTCGTACATACAATACTGTGGCGGGGCCCGGTTTGTCACTCTACTTCGTACACCGGGCTACCACTCTATTCCCACAATCCCGAGGTGGATCACACTGCCTCGTGCGCTGAATGACTCCTGCTCGACAGAACGAACCTTGAGCGCTGGGTGACGGAGGCAAAATTGGGTCTAGTTGAAATCAGATCGTCCCCTGGGCCTTGGTGGCGCAAACGCCAAAGAGAGTGTATTTTGTTGTTATGGTTGTGTAAGGATGTTGAATAACACAGTATTGTAGAACGAGCATCAGGTTTATACTTAGAGGACGGGATCCTTGACTGCAGAGATGATTTATTTGTACGATGCGCAAGTAGGACTTCCTGCACTATCCATCAGCAAATTTGGGATTCACAGGGGAGTAAGTGCAAGATTGTGGGAAGTATGGCGGAGCAAGCCGAAGTCATCGAGGTTTTCGTTCGGTCAGGCCGTGTTGTTGTGGAGTTACGACGGCAGATGGTCTGAAGGGAGAGTAATCACGATTGAGAAAAAGATGCAAGTGGTAAGCGAGTTCCAATGGTCGGCCGGCTGTCGCAATGAATGCCTCTGCAAAAGAGCTCTGGGAAGAGAGAAGAAGGGAGACTCGCGACAAGTGGAGCGGTTGAAGCTCGGAGAGGCGTAGCCCGCCGGAGTCCAGGCCAGAGACGAACGCTGAGGTGATAGAAAGGGAGCGAGGTGTCAGCTCCTGCCTCTGAAGAACTGAAGTACCAAAGACCGGCATGAGGATAATGTGCGCTGAATAGCCAAGACGACGTTTGTGGAACGGCGTAACTAGCAGACCAGCGGGCGATGTTACGATGTTCGATTTCCGTGGTATCGCAGTCTATGCCTGAGAGACACGATGAACAGAAGGTCCTTGGGACGCTCACGAAGTGACTTTTGACATGGGAGGTGATGAGAGCCTCACATATGACATCTGTGGGCAGAACGAGGAAATGCCGCGGAAAGTCCGGCTTGCGCCTGGAGATCTCGACCATGTCGCGTGGTTCCACGTCATCCCATCGTTAAATGCCCCAGTCGATGTTGAGGATAAAATGCATAAAGTAAAGCGTTCGAGCGATTTAGCGGCCGATAGGTATTCGCGGAAAACGAGATTTCGAACCAAGTTGAGGTGGTGGCTGGGTGGTGGGCGGACTTGAAGGAAGTCAATTCATTTTGACTACACTTTTATGACCGTGGGAACGCAACGTGTCCTGACAATTGCGGTTCAAATCAGTTGAACTCCCGCCTACTCTCTTGTCTTCAACCACCATGCGCCTGCCAGCGCTCTCGTCATTTCTCTTCTTCGTCGCCAGTAGCGCCGTCAACGGGGTGTACGCAGAGCCCAGTGCTGGCGGTCTGTATCCTCCAGGGCTCCTACCACTCATCAACAAGGCGAATGGACTGTTATCGGCTGGTCAATTCAATGAAGCAGCGCGAATATATTCTGAGGCCATAGACCAATCGCCTGCAGACTATGTTTTATATTACAAGCGCGCGACCGCCTACTTCTCTTTGTCTCGGCATGGCCCAGCTCTAGAAGACTTCGATAAAGTCCTGTCGTTGACGTCAGGCACCTTCGACAACGCCAATCTCATGAAGGCGCGAATACATACGAGGGACGGGCACTTTGATCTCGCAAGGGAGTCCTTGCAGTTGTTCGTCAAGGCCAAAGGTGCTGGAGGCGAAGCGAAGGAGCTCGAGGCGAACATCAAGGAGGGCGAGGAGATGGAGCTCAAAATGGAGAAGGAGCGTGAGTCGCAGCTGTGGAATGCGTGTATCGAGAGCGCCAGTGCAGCCCTACGGAGCGCGAGCCATTCCATTGATATTCGATCCGTGCGCGTGGAATGTGCCCTTGCCGCCGGCGATGTCGATAGCGCCGTCGGAGACCTAACGTGAGTGTTTATCCATTGAATATACTTTTACGACTAACGTTTTACCATAGACGCCTCTCACACCTCCTACCACCCTCAACGACACTCCTGACCACCATCTTCCGCCTCTCGTTCTTCCTTCTCTCCCCGTCTCCAGCACCCCTAAACACGCTCAAACAATGCCTCCACTACGACCCCGACTCTAAGCCGTGTCTCGTCCTGCACCGCTTGCTCAAATCTTTCGACCGTTCCTTTGCCGCGCTAGAGGATCTCCAGAGCGCCGACGACCACCGGGGCATCGTGAAGCTCCTCGTCTCACCGGGGGGTGGTAAGAAGGGTGACGTCCTACGCCGGTTCGAGGAGGCGTTGACCGAGCACACGGACCGCACGAAACTCTTGCCGCCGCAGCTCGCGCAGCGCCAGCACACGCCCGAGATCCCGCTTCCTGACGCGTTCAAGGTTTCACACCGCCGCCAGACGCTTGTCCGTGCGCTGTGCAAGTCGTACACGCAGCTCGGCAACAAGAAAGAGCTGGGGAGATGGTGCGAGGAGCTGTTGACCATGGACGGCTGTGCTGAGGATGTCGATGGGCTTGTGGGCAGGGGCGAGGTGCTCCTGGGCAAGCAGGAATGGGAAGAAGCTCTTCGGGTCCTGGAGAAGGCGTTTGAGCTCAGTGGGAAGAGCAGTCGGGATGTAAGAAC
Source organism: Asterophora lycoperdoides (assembly GCA_018850815.1). Lineage (NCBI taxonomy): Eukaryota > Fungi > Basidiomycota > Agaricomycetes > Agaricales > Lyophyllaceae > Asterophora > Asterophora lycoperdoides. Next base: position 6,876 of record JABCKJ010000598.1, read on the forward strand.
TTTTTTCTTGCAATTTTGTCGGACTCTGCTGACGGAGTACCTCCATTCAGATCCACCAACGACTGCAGCGCGCACAGAAGCTTCTTAAGCAGAGCAAGCAGAAGGACTATTATAAGATTCTCGGCGTGTCGCGCGACGCGGATGCGAAAACCATCAAGCGGGCCTTGTGAGTTACTTTCCATCGCCACTCCACGTTCCACGCAATCTCATCTACCTGTCTATCACCAGCCGACAAGGCGCAAAGGTCGCGCACCCCGACAAAGGCGGCTCCGAGGCGAAGATGGCAGCCCTCAACGAGGCCTACGAGGTCCTCACCAACCCCGGTACGTTCTCCCCGCCCAGTCCAATCACCCATGTATTCATTCTCACATTCTCATTTGCCCCGTAGAGCTCCGCCAGCGCTTCGACAATGGCGAGGACCCGAACGACCCCATGGCGCAGCAGGGCGGACACCCCTTCCCTGGCGGCCAGCATCCGTTCGCACACTTCTTCCAGCAACAGGGCGGGGGCTTCCCTGGCGGCTTCCCCAGTGGTGGCTTCCCGGGTGGCGCGGGTCAGGGCGGATTCCAATTCCATTTCAATGGTGGGCGGTAATCACCTGTTGTTGTTCTGGTCTTGGATTGGAGGAGATGTGGCGGGTCGTCGGCTTCAAGCGCGCGCGGGTGTGGTCCCTGGGACTTGAGGAATGTAATGTATCTAGTAATTAAACGCGCAATTTACTGCAGCAGCACGACCACTGCTCGGGAGAGTCTTCGCTCTGTTGTATCTATAGGACATCATAGTGTGAAGAAAATTGTACATTGTAAACCTGCTACCGCTCAACCTACAAAGAGCAGTATTTTCGTGATGAATTGTAATCGTCCGGCTATCTTCTTCCATCGCTTCCATACACCTCTGGACACAGCATTATGGAGAGCAAAGAAGGGGAAACAAGGCGACCGGTGTCACCTGGCGCCACCTGGCGCCACTTGAAACAAACACAGCCAATCTGCTGCCTTGCCAACGGTGACAACATTGACCTTTTTCCTTTCCTTTCCTATTTCCACATCTCACTTTCTAAAGCCATTCTCGTGAAAGGCTCGTCTACATCGCACAAGATCTGCCTCGGCATTGCGCCTTTGTCTGAGAAATTAGCTATATAAACGGCCGATCTGCGCACCGCAATTAACCGGGCTCAGAAACTAAACAGTCGTAAACGCCCAAGCAATTCGATCCGCGACTGGGAACTAGGAGAAATCATTAGTGATCCCTCGAGTACCGGGCAAACTTCATGGCATCTGCTGTGTATACGGAATCACCAAGTAAGCCTTCTTTCTCTTTTGGATGATGAGGGAGGGAAGGGCGATGCTATATACGGGAGCAATGCATTGGGCTGCCTCTGAAGCGTGTGGGGTTCAATGCGGAGTATACTTGCAGCCTGCGGGCAGATTTACCAAGTACAGCCATCCTTTATGGATGGCGCCCATGCGACGTTGGGAAACTCCCATGCCAGTCCAATTCGATTATCGTTCTTCTCCGTGCCCATTTATTGTTGACTAACTGTGTTTTCCTTGCACAGCACACGCGGACATACGGCCCCTCTCGATCTGTCTCGAAGCACCGCCGTCGTCTTCCCCGTTCCCTTCGCCCTCATCGTCGTTCTTACCACCACCCATGCCCGGGGCCCATGAATTCGCTATGAAACCAGCTCCCCCTGGCCGGAGGAAAGCAAGTCTCGTTCCCAAGGAAGACGATGTACGATCACCTACCGTCGCAGATGCGACATCCAAGCCCTTTGAGCGGCTACCGCCCAATGGCGCGATACCGGAAGGGCCGTCCTCGCCGACGGCTCCTACACCGCGTGATTCTTTTTTGACGACACCGGTACCCCCTTCGCCGACGTTAGCAGTGATACCTACTACGCCCGCGAGTCCTCTCGCATCTTCCTCCACCTTGAATCTGAGTTTAAGCTCGTCGCAACGACCCAAGACCCCCACAACGCCGTCAAGCCCCGCCGCCATCGCCCTACACCTCGAAACAACCCCCGCACCAACACCCAACCGCCCTGCGCCACCCTCGCCGAACGTCTCCCGCCGCGTTTCCTCCATCTCCAACGCCTCGGGGCGCTCCATGTCCACGCGATCCTCCCGCCCGCCCTCCCGCACCGTCTCCCGCGCAAACTCCGCCCGCAAGTCCACCGCCCAGCAGCAGCAACATCTCATCTCCACGCCCTCCAAAACGCCCCATGCGCCGTCCTCGCCGCTGCCCTCTCCGCACGCCTTCGCGTTCGCCGTGCCCCTGGCAGCAGGCGGCACCCTCGCCGTGTCGACGCCGCGCGCGCTCATCCACGTCCGTGACTTTGCGTACCCGCACACGGACGAGCGGTTCCGCGGGCTCGGCGCGGACATCCCGCGCGCCAATCGCGTCGCGAGGCTGAATCGGCGGCTGCGCCCTGCGTCTGGAGCTAGCAGCCAGAGCAGCGGTGACGACGAGGACGTGGATGACGATGACGACGAGGATGCGGGGGTGGATGCGGCGTGGGATATGTTGAGGTACGGGTGGAAGGGCGCTGGGTTTGCGGAGGGGCATGCACGGGGGAGTGAGGGGGGTCCCAGCCAGGCGGAGATGGATTGGAATTTTCGGGATGGGGCTGGGGAGGAGGACGAGGAAGATGAGGAGGACGAGGATGGGGAAGGAGAGACGCCGCTATGGCCCGGGCTGTATAGGGCGCTGTACGCTTTCCAGCCCGAGGGCACGGCGGAGATGGCGCTCGAGGAGGACCAAGTCGTTCGCGTTGTAGGACGCGGTGGTGGTGTCGGGTGGGCCGTCGTGGTCGACGAGAGCGCGGATGCACCAGACACGCATGCGCTTGTCCCCGAGGGATACTTGACCCCCGTCAGGATGGACTGGGAAGACGAGGAAGAGGCATAGCGCGTCGTAATATGATTCAACCCTACAGTGGTGCGTTTTCGATGCCGTTCACGCTTCCTTCCATTTTTTTTCAATACCTCGTGTTTCCATACTCTTTCTTTCTCTGCGTCTCCCCTCACTCTCAAGCGCTCTGTTGTCCGTCTGCACCCACATCCATCTGTAACCTTGTATTTTTTGGATACCGGAGTCGCCTATTCATATACACTCATTATTCTGTTGTAATGCAGCCTGCAAGCCTTGTCGTCGTCGTGTCGAGATAAAGACCCGGCGAAAATGACGCTTGGAGAGTCTCCCACTGGTCGCGAAAACCCCCGTTTTCCACATTTCTGTCAATCAGCGTTATTCAGTAACAACCGCTCCGTATGGAATCCTTGAGCCCTTTCCAGTCTGGCGAACTGTCTATGCATCTGCCACTTCCTTCTATGGTTGGAAACAGGTTAACCCAGAACCACGGGATAAATATCAGGTTTGAGACTCTACCCAGGATCAGTATCTGTCAATACCGTAAACATGTTCGCTGTGTTCTGCTTCATCAAACGAGTTGTAACGAAACGACTCTTTGTGACGAGTTGCACTGATTTCGAACCGAAGCCAAGTAACTTGGAAGTCTCTCGGCTTCGACGGCAACACCAAGTTCTCCAGGATCAGTAACAGAACGCGACACGGCCTCGCAGCCCTCCCTCGGGGCTGTGCCTCGACCTTGGGTGGAGTACCTGTACCATGCAGTTCAAAGATCCAAAGTTCACCTGTGCCCGAGTGATAGTCGATCAATGACACGTAGCTCTGTATCAAGTTATCAACGACGCTGTGGTACGGCATCGTCGCGTCCAGGGTGCTTGAAACGCTCTAAATGTTTCTCCCAGAAAACATAGGGCAGGATTGACGTCACACGAGCGTCCAAATGGTATAAAAGGCCAATCCGCGGGCTCATTTTCTTCATCGCTCTGCAGGTCAGAACCGTCCCAACCAACCAACACTCCATCCACTGTTCTGCTGGCCAGCTGTGCCCATCGCCATCCAATTCTTTGATCTATAGTCTGCCAATCATCATGAAAACCTCCACCATCGCCCCCGCCGTCCTCGCCTGCCTCATGTCTCTCGCGTTGGCCACCGCTGGCCCCGTTCAGACATCGACTCAGCTCTCCAGCCGCTCCTTCGCTGATGCCGCTGTCGACACCCTGTACATTCGTGACCTCGAGTCAGAGATCATCGCCCGCGCCACTGAACTCGAGGCGCGCACCAGCATTGACAGTGCTGGGCGTCCCTATCGCCGCCCGGCGCCGAGGGTCGGGTCTAAGCGCGATCTCTCTGACTTCGAGCTTGAGGCGCGCACCAGCACTGACAGTGCGGGGCGTCCCTATCGCCCGGCACCGAGGGTCAGGCCAAAGCGCCATCTCTTCGGTGTTGAACTTGAGGCGCGCACCAGCACTAACAGTGCGGGGCGTCCCTATCGTCCGGCGCCGAGGGTCAAGTCTAAGCGCGATCTCTCCGATGTTGAGCTTGAGGCGCGCACCAGCACTGACAGTGCGGGGCGTCCCTATCGCCCGGCACCGAGGGTCAGGCCAAAGCGCCA
>JABCKJ010000599.1:0-11342 GCA_018850815.1 Asterophora lycoperdoides
GAGATCAAGGGTAATGGATAATTATTTTGAATAGTGTGAGAGTTTAGATATCGATAGTCCTGCACCATAAGACGTTGGAGCTAGAGTCACACAATTATTGGTGGCTGCAGATGTCGTGCTACATTGGATCTTACACCAGCACCTGCGACATGTGTCTCCACACCAAGCCTTGCTGCCAAACCCCAATGGAAGAGTTACAGCCCCTCCCCATCTCTGAGGGCTGATGAAACGTCGTATCAGTAGATTCCATCACGGAGCTCCTGGAGTCAAACGGGCACGACACCATCATGAACGTGGTGGACTCAGTGGAAAAGCAAGCACACTTCATTGGCTTCCACACAACCTGCACTGCCCTGGGTGTGGCTAACCTGTACTGTCAGCATGTCTGGAAACTACACGGTGTACCAGATGTGTTTATATCTGACCATGGTTCGCAGTTTGTGGCCAAGTTCACGTGCGAGCTCTACCGACTCCTTGGGATCAAGCTCTCCTCATGCACTGCATACCACCCTCTGACGGACAGCCAGACTGAGCATGTCAATCAGCAACTGGAACAGTTTTTGCAGGTATTCTGCAACAAGCCCCAGAATGACTGGGAGGACCTCTTGCCTGATGCGGAGTTCAGCTACAACAATTATGTCCACTCAACAACTCAGCAGATCTTGTTTCTGCTTGACACTGGACACCACCCATGCATGGGCTTTGAGCCATGCTGGGCCACATCCAAGAATGAGTCCGCCAAGGAATTTGTGGGGAGGATGCAGGCAGCTCCGGTCTAACCAAGGCAAAGGATGACATGGAAAGGTACTACAACCAACAGCACATTCCTGCCCCTAAGTATGTTCCTGCAGATAAGGTCTATTTGGACGCGACCAACATCACTACTACTTGCCCATCCAAGAAGCTCTCCCATCGCTATCTGGGCCCCTTTGTTGTACAGTGACAGGTTGGTCGCCTAGCCTATCGCCTCATCCTCCCTCGGTCTGAGTCATATTCAACCGGTATTCCATGTGGTGAAGCTCCTACTCACCATTTCAGATCCAATTCCGGGTCGCCAGCCCAACCCCCCACCTCCACCTGAGATCATTGATGATGAACTGCACTACAAAGTCAAAAAGATTCTTGATAGCAGAATTTTCTGGTGGAAGCTCCAGTATTGGGTCCTTTGGAAAGGATACGGCTATGAGGAAGCATCTTGGGAACTGCACAAACATGTCACTGCACCCGATCTGGTGTGGCAATTCCATTGTGAAAACCTGGATGCCCCGTGCCAGATCCGGGGCCTGTACTCGCTTGCTCCAGCAGTATATGCCTCTGCAACACGCATCGAGGCGATGTGTTTCTAGAGGGGGGGTGATGTCAGGGGAACACCCAGTTCACACCTGACCTGGCCCCTAGAGGGGTCCCCAGTGTGGCCACACTTGAGGTTGAAGTGCAGTCATTTGGTTAAAGTGCGGCCATTTGGCCAAAGTGCCCTCTACCTTCCTTTTTAGGCAAGTCTTGAGAGTGCAGTCACTACACTTGTTTTCAAGTGTAGCCACCACACTTTAGGTCATGTGACCACCACACTTTGTCTTTGTGTTGTTTTGTGCATTTTTCCTATGTTTACCTATTTGTTGATGTAGATCATCAACTGTACAGTACCTAACAGCCACCCACGCGTGCCTTGCAGAGGGATCCTTAGACTTGTTATCTTAAGATTCCCTTCTGCTAGGTGCGCCCTTACTTACCTGTTTAGCTACTGTTTTTTAATATACTTTGGATTCCCTTCTGCTAGTGTGACTTGCTCCACTGCAGAAGTTGCCCTTACAGCACTCCCACACTCCATCAGCAAGATCAAAACCCACTAGGAACAGTAGACAAGAATAGAACGTCTAGAATAACTAGAGCAAATTGTCTATTGCCATCTAGTCGTGTCTACTGCATTGCATAGACTTAGTCAGGATCTAGTTATGTCTATCGCCATGTGTACATATTTTGTAAGTAAATTGTACCATCAAAGTAGCCCTCCTGATTGTCCCGTAGCCCTCCCACTGCATTTCATAGCTCCCTCATGGCAATCTGCTTTCTCATGCTGCCTCTCCAGATTTGGCCCTCCAAACTTTGGTGCGTTCTTCCAATCCACTGGTGTCAACGCGTAGCAGGCATCGTTCAAATAGGCACTGTTGTTGAACCTCGGATATGGGCGGTGGGGGGCTCGGGTCTAGCAAATGCGGGAATGAGGGTCAATACCATACTTCGTCGCCATGAACGGGGGTTCGGTGAGCTTGGGGACTTCGGGAGCTGGAGACTTGAAAATTTGAAAGTCGAACTCGATTTCGTTTGTTGATTCAGATTTGTGTTGAACGCATTTACACGGTCACGTGGTGTTGGTTCAAAAGACTGCCATTTCGTTCTCTCTAATCTCTTGCTTGTTGCTCTTTCCCCCCCACCTCTCTGTTGCGCTGGGCATCTGGCGCCCTTCTCTGTTCAAATTCCACTGTACCCTCTCATGTCGTGTCACCTGGTCACCTTCAACCCAACGCCGTAGGCAAGGAGCAGACACGGTGGTGGTATAGTATGAGATTGGCAGCGGCGGCTCATGCCCGATGAACAGCCCAGAGAGAGGCTTAGAGGGTTGAGCGCAGGGGGTCTGGGCTTGTCCTCGGGGCACGCTGAGGTCATCTCTGTCTCTCCTTTGTTTCCACGCATACAGTGCGTATCTTGCTGCCCTTCTTGCTCTTCTATCGTGCACTGACACAGCCATTGCTCACCTGCCCACCAAGGAGGCCCATCTGCGCCAGTTCTCCACCTCCTCGACCAGGGCATCTGTCCATTCATGGAGGCCGCATTGGGCATGGAGGTGAGCTGTAGAGTATGTCGATCCCCCTATAACAGACCAGTCTGCCTTCTCGTGCTCTCCGAGCCCACCGCCAGGCCTTGCCCCACTTTCTGCTGGGCTTCGAGTGAAACATCCTGGATGCCAACACCGTCATCCTCCTTGGCCTCACCAACAGGTGAGTCATTTAGTTTTCCTTATTTTTTTGTGTCCAATTTTCCCATTTCGCTGACTAGCAAGCTTATCACAGAATGACAAAGCTCAATTATGAAGAAATCCTCATCGATGTAGGCGTGCATCCCCGCCGCCGCCGCTCGTGTGGATATGCAGCCGGAGGCTGCAGCATGCATAACTTTGGTATGTTTATTTGGGAAGTCAGTATTGTCCCCGCCCACTACTGATACCCACTTTCAGATGAACGTGCCACTTGTTATCAGTGGTATAAACGAGTACTACTATGTTGAATGGCCCCCAATGACATCACCTCAACGCGCATTGCGTGTCCAAGTGATGGCATGGCCTGGGTCGTATGTCGCTTGTAGTACTACTATTTCAATCTATCGAATTCTAAGCAATTCTAGTATTTTTTTACAATGCTCTATCTTCAATCTATTAAGCTCTATGCAATTCTAGTGTTTCGTTACCATGCTCTATTTTGTACAGTAGACCTATCAATACTTGTGGCTCTAGTTCATGTTGTAGAAGTGTCTAAAATTTGCCAAGTCCTTGTAGACCTATTCATCAGTGTAGACGAGTAGAGCCAGTTAGAGGTGCTAGAACCCCTAGATCTAGCGGCTCTAGTGAAATTTGATCTTGCTGATGGGAGGAGTTAGTCACACACTTATCATATGTAGCCCAGATCTAGCATGTAAGTAGAGGACACGAGGAAAGTTAGAGGTGGCATACAGTAATAAGTGCAGTGCCAGGAGGCAGAGAGCTGCAGAGAGGTTGGGTCAAAGTTTGTTGAGTGAAATTTTCAAAGTTGCACCAATGACAAAGCTTGACCAAACTTTAACCAAGCGTTGCCGTCGATGCGATGAATGCAAGCAGATTCTGAGAGATTCACAATATTCAAATATTCACAGCTTTTCCGCGCCCGACGAGAACATTTTGATAACAGTGTGGAACAGTTCAATCCGATTTCAATCCGACCCTTGCAGCTACAAACAGATGGAAACTCTTGGAACTGATCTCATCAGATGTAAGCAGCTCTCAGCATGTCTTATTTTGACTGGGATTGACCCCCGGAATGTTATCAGGTCTCTCAAGGTCACAGGCATCTCCAAAATAGGAAATCGGTCAACACAATGACATATCACATTTCAAGAGAGTTCAGATATTATATTTCACTATGTCAATCAGAGGGCGACACCAGATATTGTACTTGGGGTCTTGACAGTGCCGGGTGGCGCTCGAAGAATGACGCGAACAGCGGAACAGCGCTTCCCTCTACTGTGGGAAGCCTCGGGCTTCTTTTCGATCGTCCGAATGGTACCAATCGACTCCACACTCCACCTTTGGTACACTGGCCATTTTGCTGATGATGGCCGAGTTTGCGAGCGCCGTGCCGAAGGCACGGGCCCAAGCTGTGTAACGAAACGATCAAAGTAAGGTAAGAATCGATTCACTTATCGGTTTTTTGTTTTGAACCAACGGGTTTGAACCCGCGGGTTCACCAATATTGAAGACCCCTATTATGTGAATTGAATTCAAGAATTGAATTGAAAGAGTCCATACGAAACTGAGGTCCATTATATCAAAAAAGCAAATGCCCGCTGAGCGTCCCATCCATACACTACTTGCATTACCCTACGTAAAATACAGGGTTCAATGGACTTACACGTTGAAGTCAAGGATCGTACGAGGTCTTCCAGGGCGGGTAGCCTGCGGCTGCCTGGAAGGAAAGATGTGACGAAGACGAAGTATCCCGAGAGAGTTTTTGTCCCAAGAGCGACCACATAGTATCATCGGGTTCCCCAACCCCCTCTTCAGCGCCCTCGCCATCGGCGATAATCGCGCCTGTCCTTCTATCCAGCCGGAACCTCAACCCATTCAGCTTACGCTTGAGAGTGTTCTCATCGTCGTACGGGAGGAGCAGTTGACCAAACCCAGAATGTGCTGTCCGAGATGTGATCGAAGCAATGCTTCCCGGGGTAGCAGTCAATAGAAGCTTTTTGCGATCGCGTTGGTGTAGCACATAGATAACAAGGCCAATGGCACCAATCGTGATGAGGAGGACACCGAGGATATGTGCAGGCAGGGGACTGCGGTAAGTAAGCAGGCATATGAATTACTGTTGACAGTGCAGGGGAATAGAACGCACTCTATCCACAAGACAGGTACAAGGGAGCTCATCTCCGCAGGAAGTGTGTTGTTTGTGCTGATGAAATATACAGATTTGGCGGCCAGGGAAAGATGCTGCGTCTAGTAGAGGAAGGATGAAGTGTTACTTGAAATGCATATGGTATACTAAGCGTTGGTATAAAGCCAAGCCAAGACGTACGTAGACAGTGCTGGTAATATCCAGAAATCCATTCGGAAGATCAAAAGTAGATTGAGGACCATCTCTCAACTGAGTCGCGAAGCGGAAGATTGCGCCGGAAACCCCAGAGCTCGTCGCAAGAGCGCGGGCTGCGATAAATGGGTCGGGACTTTCGGCAAAGACGACACTGTGTTTGAAGTCCCTTCAGTCCAATCAACCTGCGTACCCAGTAAGTTCCGACTCACCCATTGAAAGCCCTTCCGTTCAATGGAAGCCCCGTCACGTTGTTTTCGGCCACGTAGTCGCTCAACTCCGAGACATTGGATAGGGCACCATTGTTAAGGTTCGCGGAGGCCTTAACATTGAAAACCTTGATCGTTGGCGTACAAAAGACAGTTTTTGCCTCAGGAGTGCCATCCGACTTCCGGTGAAAGAACCTTGGGAACACAAGTCAGCTTAAACATTCGGATCAAGTGAAAAATATTCGAACCAGAACATCACAGGTCGTTTATCTATATCCAGATATGGCGCATCTCCTGCGCATATGACATCCCTGACACCATATTGTACTTCAGAAGCCTGTAAATTCGGATGAAGATCAATACGTATAATCGGATTGAAGCTCACATACACTGGGATCATAAGTAATTGAAAGGGTACAACCATCGACGGATGTCGACGAAAGTGTGGACGCATTCGCTGCAGTCTGGTTTAAGGTTGTTTTGACAGGGTTAGAGCAATTCGACGCAGTTTGTACAGCAGTCGTGTTGACTTCCATTGAGCCATTTAGCCCTGGGTTGGTGGGGAACTGGATAAAGCCGGATATAAATGAGAAACAAGAAACAAGCTTAATGTCGTCTGAAATGGCCTACAGTGAACTCTGCGGTTGCCCATCCACCAGTGACAAATGGAGGATCTGGCAAGTGATTGAAAACTGCGGCTTCTGCGAATCCTGCAGCTGCGACGAACACGTTCAGTTGGTCGACGTCTGGAATCAGCCCTATGGATTTTGTGGTCGTGACTGAACCATCTAGAACCTAAAGTTAGGGTTTCCGTCATTCAAGGAAGCAATTCAAGTTACATTCCACCAGACTCTTTTGCCGTAGCTGAAAAATGGCGCCGGCTAAGACACAGGTCAAACGGCGAACGGTATGATATTGATCGTGTGCTTACCAAGAGGCTGGAAAATGAATGTTGTGAAAGATATTATCGCCGACCAAAACACGAGTCGATGTTTATATTTAATCGCATGAAAAACGCCAGATAAGGGGCTAACAAACCCATGAGGCAGGTTCGATGGAGTGTCAAATTTGAGGCTCACCCGATACCGACCTAAGGGTGTATTAGCAGAACATCCAGAAGAAGTGCGAGAGTGACCCACATAGTCCAAGAGCAGACTTTCTTCGGCAGGAGCGTTACCCTTCCAGAGGAGAACAAGGGACTATACAGGCGGTAAGAAGCGAAAGCATATGGAGGAGTACAGAACCCTACATGAAACCGCCTCAAATTGAAATCAAGACACCGCAAAAAGAATGCGAAGGGTGCAACAATTCTGGATGAAAATGAGCTTGCTGTTCTTACACGTGGAGAAAACCACCACGTACATTGTCGGGAAGAATGACTGGGAATCAATGTCAGAACTCAGTGTGGCATCCATGCGACAAATGTACCACTCACCAGCAAGAACTGTGGCGAAACCAGCGATATCGCATTATTAATAGGGACTCTAAAGCCTAGTGTGATTAGTTCGTAAGAAAGTCAGTCAATGATTAAGAGGTAGCCAGGACTCGGACATACCACCGTGCTTGTAAGACACTATTGCTGCTATTTCCAAAGCGATACCGAGAGTCACGAGGAAAAACGGTATGCCCAGAACCGCTGCCCAAGTGGCGAGAAGAGGCTCCTAATATGGCGTCAGCAACAACAATCCGCCCGCCACCTGGAGCCGCCTGGAGAGAAGATGGCGAACGCACATATTTTCCGGAGGACTTTCTCTTCCCAGAATCCTTAGGCCGCGTAGGAATGAGGTGCGTCGATTCTCGAAACCTTTCAGAGCCTTTACTGGAGCGATCCGAATCCTGTTCCATGGTCGTAGTCAAGTAGCAACACTGGGCGGCAACTGGGCGGTGCCATTGGCCACGGTGCCCATCATTTGATCACTGGACGCGATCGATCTTCGGCCGCACCAAGGCCGCACTGCCATAGCAATCAAATAGCAATGCCATAGATATGTAGATGAGTGTGGAGTCGATTGGTACAGTACCATTCGGACGATCGAAAAGAAGCCCGAGGCTTCCCACAGTAGGGAAGCGCTGTTCCGCTGCTCGCATCATTCTTCGAGCGCCCCACTGTCAAGACCCCAAGTATGTACAATATCCGGTGCCCGCCCTCTGATTGACATCGTAAAATACAATATCTGAACTCTCTTGAAATGTCCTTGATGTGTCATTGTGTTGACCAACCTGATAACATTCCGGGGCTCTTGGCGACTGCTATTAGCTTCAAACTTTAATTTCCCTTTGTTCATTGACACAGGAAATAGCAAGGCTTGTGTCCGACTTTCGCGTTGCGCCAATGTGTGTTCGTCTTCACTATAATTCTGCATATACAGCAGTTGGTTATGTTGGGCGAGTATGGCCGCCACAATTAGCCAAATGTCTCGATATTCGGCTAACATCAATATTATGTAATCATACCATTTTCGTTTGCGACTTTTGTCCTCACACCTCAGTGATTCCACACACACTGAGGTGTAAGTCCTACATATACTCATTCATTACTTTCTTACTGATATCCTGTAGTATCCCTCTCTTATCTATTCAGGTACTACAATACAATTAGTGATTCCACACACACTGAGGTTATACCTCTGTTATCTATTCAGATCTCGCCTGTCCCATCTGTACCCATCTGGTCCACTACTCTACAGGTTAAGTTCTTGACTGAGAGATCCATTAAAAACATCATCTTGCTAAAGATGTATCAGCCACTTTTCATTCAATTAGCAGCTGTAAGAAAGGAAACCCATTTTTGTGTTCTGTTTGCAAGGTTTCGAGCGGAATGGGTGACAGATCAAAGTCCCATTTTGGAAGTTGCATTACTCATGGAACTGCATCTCGTGCTTCTCGCGCACCAATTTCTCAGAAAATCATTGCACATTCACAACAACTGAAGCTGTGCTCCTCATTAATATCTGACCGATGTCAACTCAGTGTTCACTGTTGCCTTTTGAGTATCAGAGCTTAGTGGTTGACCCCCAGAATGTTATCAGGTCTTTCAAGGTCACAGGCATCTCCAAAATAGGAAATTGGTCAACACAATGACATATCACATTTCAAGAGAGTTCAGATATTGTATTTTACTATGTCAATCAGAGGGCGGCACCAGATATTGTACTTGGGGTCTTGACAGTGGTCCTGTCACCGAGTGGCGTTTGAAGAATGACACAAACAGTGGAACAGCACTTTCCTCTACTGTGGGAAGCCTCGGGCTTCTTTTTGATCATCCGAATGGTACCAATCGACTACAGACTCAGATAGATATACAACCAATAGTGCAGCATTTGTCATTGAACTAAATTTGGGGTTGTAGAGCAATGGACCAGATGGCTACGGATGGGACAGGCGAGATCTGAAATGATAACAGAGGTATAACCTCAGTGTGTGTGGAATCACTATAATGTATTGTAGTAGTACCTGAAATGATAACAGAGGTATACTACAGGATATCAGTAAGAAAGTAATGAATGAAGGTAGGTAGGACTTACACTTGAGTGTGTGTGGAATCACTGAGGTGTGAGGACGAGAATCTCGCAAACGAAAATGGTATGATTACATAAGGGGTGTCGGCTAGCTTAACTGACACCCAGCGTCGGGATGACTGATACCAATACTCCCCCTGAAGATGACCACGGATTAGATGACACCAAGAAGTTCTCAGAACTTGTCAAGTTTGACGCGCGCAAGCGGCTTGGTGAAGACGTCTGCAATCATGTTGAAAGTAGGACAGTAGAGGATTTTGACGGCGCTGGATGTAATAGTTTGTCGAACAAAATGAAAGTGTACGTCGATATGCTTGGTACGACCATGGAAAGTGGAGTCCTTCAAGAGACAAATGGCGCTCTGATTATTGCAGAAAAGAGTGGTAGGTAAGGAGAGAGGATAAAAGAAAGAGTTCAGTGAGAAGTTTATAAATCCAAAGAATGTTCTTAGCGGCGTGCCTCAGGTCGACGTATTCTGATTTCGTGCTCGAGAGCGTGATAATCGGCTGTTTCTTCGAGCTCCAGGATACAACTCCGAGACCAATGAAGTAGCCATATCCAGAGATCGAGTGGCAATGCATCTGAGATGCCCAGTCAGCATCGGAATACCCAGCAAGTTTCGGGTCAGGTCCACCGATGATGAGTTTCAGATTGGTTGTCCCACAGAAATAGCAAAAGACGCGCGTGACGGTGACCATGTGGGTTGTTCTGGGGCAGTCGAGGTACTGGGAGAGATTCGAGACAGCGAATGCGATATCCGAACATGTCATGGTAACAACGTACATGAGGGAGCTGATCATTTTGTGGTACCGAGTCTTCTCAGTTGGTGAAAGGAGGATGGGAGAGACTGCCGGGGAGTCAGGAGAGAGATCAATCCTGGGTTCCATGGGAGTGACTGCAGGTTGAGCATCCTCGAGACCAAATCGAGTCAGGATTTGTTCGATATAAGCCTGTTGACCGAGCATCATGGTACATGCCATCAGGTCACGCGTGATGCTGACACCAAGAAGCCAGTTGATAGGTCCGAGATCGACGATTTTGAAGTATCCACTGAGCTGCTTCTTGATGAGATCAGTGGCGGCGGTGGATTCGCCGATAATGGTGAAGTCATCGGTGGTGGTGGCTACGATGGTATACTTGTCGCCGTGGAATTTGTAGAAGACGGCCTTGTTGTCCATGCAGACAGTATAGCCAAGGAGTCAGAAGATGCGGACGAGCTCCTCGTACCAGTTATGACCACCTTGCTTTGTCCCATAGATTGGTCGATTGAGTTTGCAAATGACGTTTGAGTTCGGGTGCTTTGCGAGCTCGGGCGGAAGGGTGCAAAAGAGGTGGTAGTGTGGGGGGGAAATGCATGTATATGACCTCGTTTTTCTTGAAGAAAGAGTTGAGGTAGGCGTTTTTAGCATCGGCCTGAATGACGACGGATCCGAGTGATGCGGCAATGGCAAGTAGGATGTGGAGAGTGGCGGCCCGGACGGTGGGAGCGAAGGTTTTGTTGTCATCGACTCCGAAATGCTGCATAAAGCCCTTTGCAACGAGTCGGGCCTTGTAACAAACAATGTTGCCACTGGCGTCGCGCTTCCAGCGTAGGACAAAGCGGCAGGGTATGACGTTGATGCCCTCCGGTGCTACAATGAGGTCCCAGGTCCCAAGTTTCTCGATCTGGTTCAGCTCGGCCTTGAGCGCCTCTGCCCATTTCTCCTTCTCGTCTCCAGTCATCGCGTCTCTGACGTTCAGTTCTGCCTTGCTGGCTGCCATAGCCATCTTGATGGCTTTGTGGAACCATTCGGCGTTGCTTAACTCGATCTTGACTCCACTAGGCTCGAGCATTTCAGCGGTATCTGCGACAAATGCACCGTGAAGAGCTAGGTTCATGTTTTTCGACTTTAGCCTATGACCGCGACCGTACTTGGCTTTGTTGTACTGCAGGAGGCCTTGGAGTGAGTTCCAGCAATTTCAGAGGTGAGGGGCATGAGCTGAGGGTGTTTCGTTGGTTTCCATATCATCTGGAGTCGACTGGGATGGAGTTACGTCTTCAGCCGGTTTTTTGACTATGCAAACTGCGGGTTTTTTGACGGCGGGTTTGGGTTTAACAACGGTGGGAGTGGTGTTGGGGATCGATTCGATGGTCGGGAGAATGTTCAGGTTGGAAGTGACATCCCACTCCCCCTCAAGCTGGACATTATCCGGGTTGAGCCTCGTGTTTTTATCAAAAACGACGTCCCTCTCGATGGTAACCCTCCGCTTCGTCGGCCAGTAGATCCGATATCCCTTCGATT